>MU181948.1:5500-19772 GCA_016904865.1 Pissodes strobi
GTTTTTACAAGGGTATATTATAGTATTTTACATCGAAATATAGTATAATACAAAATATCATTGAATAATTGGCAACCCTGGACATACAGTTAAACTGTGTCCATACTTAAATTGAAGTCATAAAATACAAACGTCCGTCGTGCCAAGCCGGACCGGGCCGGGCCGCAGCTCGTGCGAAACGGGCTGGCCCGTACAGGGCACTGATCAGAGGTCTCAACATTTCTAGGTTGTATTAGCGTATATAAGGCTTCATGAGACTCAAGCCGTCTTATTCTTGCCCTTAAAGTTAAGGCAAGATCAATACCAACACCTCCGTCTTTTTCAAGGCCTCGACAAACACTTAGTGTCTCAAGACCAAGGCTAGGGGACCAAGACTTTTTGCTATGCCTTGGTCGTAGGACAAATATTCATTTATTGTTTTAGAGGTAATTGATATTCATATTGCGCACCATCGTTGACTGATTTCTCAGCCAACGGCACCATAGAGAAGTGGGGAACCTGTAATTAGCCAATATTTAACTTATACATGAAAAGTACATAATTAATACTAATAACAATTAAACACACACTCGAATTTCAATTTCAAATTTCGCATTATATTAATTTGTTGAGAATATATTTGATGCATTTTATGCTGCGTATATACACAAACTGAGTATGATATAGGATAGCTTTAACAAGGACGTGATCAATAATAAACAATACCGATAATTTATGGGCGATGTAGAGTTAAGCCACAATATAGAATTGCAAGTTGGTGACAGGTGTTTAAGCCGATAACGAATATTGAACACACAGTGTAAATTAATATCGTTAATCTCACTAATGGTCATTAATTAAAAGAATAGATTCCAGTATTAAATTTAGGGCTCTATAATTTGTATGTAGTAGTGGGAGTGGATAACTATATCGGGATAAGACTGAGAAATAGTTACCCTCGATGTCAGTATCGAAAGTACCTCGATATATCGAGTTCGATACCTCATAAGCCGGTCTCGAAAATATTCTTATTGGTACTGCTGGTATTTATTTTGGCAACTTAATAACAAAAACATGCGTCGATATTATTTTACACCCTATTGAGTTCTCTGAGCTCCAAATTTTTAAAAGGCATAAACTTGTTTATACCTCAAAAAAACCTAATTAAGATGACGTATACTTAGTGAAAAAACAAATAATTTTTTCTACATATGCTTTCAAAAAATAATCTAATTTATATTACCCATATATGATTTATTTAGTTCACACTAATACGTTTTTCTTAAGATGTTAGCAAGTTTTTTTTTCACATGAATTTAAACTAGAAACGCGCTTTGGGACAACCTAAACTAAACTTAAACGAAGAATTGGTAGTTTCAACATGAATGCATGAGCCGTTTTTGGTAGCAACGTCACATTTAGGAGATGTGGGCCTGCAGGCTGAAAGAAGCATTTTCAGCATTTATTCAATTAGAAACTTAAATAAACGTTTACAATTTATTGGTAAATAATATATAAAATTTACGTACGACGTACCTATACAGCATTTAGAACTTGATAAATTTACGTGATGATAAAAACGAAAAGACAGGTACATTCTTAAAGCAACCTCAATATTATGGCGCGTGTTCACGGGTCGATCTGAGTTGAACGATTTGGGTCGTTCGACCATAGCTCGACCGGTGTTGGAAGCAAAAAGGTAGGAGAAAATGGCGTCACGTCAAATTATTGATGTAGGTGTGCAATTAATTTGTTGTGCAATTCGAGATGAAATAATGGCAAAATTAAAAATAAACGAAGATGTTGGTAGACGAACGTGGATTTTAAGACGAAATACCCATGGTGCATCACAAAGTCTGCTTCGAGAATAATTCTCGTTGATTGTGGAAGTTCCAGAGGCTTATAGGAATCATCTAAGAATGGATAATGCACATTTTGGAGACATTTTAGAAAAAAACTATTACAATAATTCGAAGAATCAATACAAATCTGTACGACGAGAAGTTTACACATTCCATTCCAGCCGTTCGACATCGATTCGGCGGCAATCGCCGGCCAAAAGTAGACAGTCTTTCTACTCTCGTCGAATCGACTCACTCCGCCGAACGGCCAAGCCGAAAGGTAGTTTACATATTCAATTTCCTTTCGATTCAATAATCGACACAAATCGTTCAACTCAGATCGACCCGTGAAAACGCGCCTTTTAGGAAAATAACCTTTAATATCTTTCTAAGATGAATTTATAATACATCCACCTCTCCCGACTAATCACTTTCATTTTCGTAGTATTTTTTTTAAACTCAAGGTCACAAAACCTGAACTGAATTATTTCATAATTGATCGTCTTAGTCATTGTTATATGTTTCTGCTAAGTTTGAGCTGCTTCAATTATCTCTTCATTGCTAAGTGTACTCAACTTTTTGAAAAACTCAATACAGGTCCCAATTAGTTTGAATGCCTTAAGCCTCTGCCGCAATGATGATTCAAACTAATCTATGATAGGAAAGAAATTCTGAGATCGAAAATTTTCTGATGGGGTTACAAAGGTACGTTTATTTTGCGTTTTCGCTGTGTCCTATTCTCATATTCTCATACCCTGTGTAATTAGAATCAGCTAATTCAGCAGCTTTCATCTCATTTTCTTCAAAGCTGTCCAGATCCCGGTTTGTTCCTATGAATCTTGTTAGCGACGCTTGTGCTGAGGGGGCTTTATTCACGCACAGGCTAGAGCTCTGCAGAATTTCCCAGGTCTTGTTTACTTGCAGCGGCGGATCTAGGGACGCGTGGACCTCAGGGCAAAAGATGTTTATGGGCCCCTACCCCTTGTATATTTTAAAACTAAGTTAAGGCATTTCTCATAGGTAATACATGATATATGAGTATCACATAAAAAGTAAGAATATAACAATATTCCAAACCCTAGGAACAGTGCATACTTAGTTTTCGACCAATAGTAACTTTAACTGAAGCTTCGATTCCCTTGTTTTATATCTTTTGGGAAAGGCTTTTTGGGTTTATTGGGGGGTAAAAAAATTATCAAACGTTTGGCATCGTCTGATAGCTCTTTGTTGGCAAAATCACTCAAATCGTTGGTAAAATTTAAGCGTTTAAAATCTTCAGGTCCTACCATTTTTTCAGAGGGTTGAATGGGTTTGTCAGTGACACATTTTAAGAGCTCCTGACAAGAGGTTTGTTGTTCAATGTTTGTATCATCACAGATCTATATAGCTACGCAACAGATGCCTACTCCGGTATTAAAAGTGACGCTCGCCAATAATGCAATAAACTTAAATATTTTCCTATTTAGACGCGTTTTGTCTCTCCGTGTTGCCAAGTCGCGAACTGTAGTTTACCTTTCATATCACATTATGGTATTACTCATTTTCTTGGCAATCGTATGTTAAATTATGTCAAATTAATGTTCATTATCAGATTCAGTGAATGGTGTGCTTGAACATGGGCTAAAACTCACCTTAAATATCGGTGTAAAAGGTCGTTACAAATTTTGTTAACTTATACTGTAATATCTCTTATTTGTATTAAGTAATACCTAATATTATCACGCAGGTTTTTGTTTCGAAGATCAAAAGAATTTTTGAAATGTTTATCGACATGTCAAAGTACCATTTAATTTTGTTTTAAGCTCTACTATCAATATTATAAATTTGTTCATTTAAATTGCCGTTTCATTAATAAACTATAATACTTGATAAAAAATGTAAAAAGCGTATTTTTCTAAAAAAACATGTTTGTGTATTTGATAAATAAATGTTAATAGATGATTTGAGCTGGTCAAAAAGTCAGCAGAAATATTGTTCGACGTGATAACTTGGCAACACCAACCCGTTCCTAGACGACTGGTTCACCCGCTCGCGAAAGCCTGTGAACATTTTTGGCCCCGCGTAAAAAGCATTGGAAGAGGTATCTGTTGCGTAGCTATATAGATCTGTGGTATCATCCAAGCGAACATTTTCATTTCCTTGTGGTAACGAGGATGAGCTACTCACACTCGCCTGATCATGCGAATGTTGAGATTGCTGGGAGGGAATAGCAAAATATTTGTCAATCATGGGCAGTTTATTAATTCTTTGAATAATTTGTTCTTTTTTTCTGTACCACTCTTGTGTTTAGGATTAGGCTTATCCATCGCCGATAGTAATACAAAACTAAAAAGAAGAGAAACTAAGCAAACCTTAGCAAACTACAGTACAAAGACTCTAACCAAAGCAATAGTTCTTGCAAATATTTTTAAAAGTTTATGTAAATACACATGCCGAATTTGACCAATTTTGGATGAGCCAATCCTAAGTGATTTGAATGAAATTGCAGCTACTTTTTCGTTAAAATTGAACAAGTAATACTACAAACACCAGCATAAGTAAACTCGTCAAACTATGATTTACTATTGTTAAACGTAAGTTGGCGTTTTGCTGGTGGTGGTGTCTGGTATTTGCAGTGTTGCCTATTCAATTTTAATGAAAAATTAGCTGCAATTTTATTCAAATAAATTAAGATTGTTTTGTAAAAAATTGTTCAAATTCGACATGTGTATTTACCAAACACGTTTAACCTAAAGTATTTACCATGCAGAGACCTTTAAAAAGTCTAATTATGCTCAAAAGTCAACAATTACCAAATATTTAGGGAGCAAATTTAAAATTCGCTTGGGATTTCCTATATGCCGATGCATCACACTGGACCATGTTAAAGGTTAAACTATAAAGCATGCTATATTATCACTCACACCAGTGGCCAGTGGCGTATAGTTGACAAGTTCGTGGAGTACGCATGACGAGAAAGCCCTTGAACGACGGGGGGGCTTCGAAGATAGCCGACTATATTTTAAACAAAAAACTAGTGTACTTATTCGTTCCTATCATAACAAAAATAGTTTATTATTATTAGGCTCTTAGTCTTAGTCAATTTATGAAACGTGGGCCCCACAATATTTGCCGCGGGGGGATGGCCAACGATTTCACTGTTTAAAACTACGCCATTGTATACCATCCACTATATAATTATAATATCGTATTTATCAAAGTAAAGTAATTAGTAAGTAATTGAGAAATATATATTGAATACATTCAATTGATTTTCTTAGAGATACAATTCGTTAGAGTCTTTAGGCTGAGACAAAAGATAAAACAATATGTAAAAATATAAATATTCTTAACAAGTAGGTACTTACGTTACCTTTTTTTATTTCTTCTGCCTGAAGCAGCTACAGTATAGTCTTAGCACTCCACTTACTAATATTATTTAATCATGCAAACAAACTATTCAAGTATCAAGTATTTGATAATTTTTCGTAAATGAAAATGCGGCCTACTGGGAATAGCGGGAATCACAGTAGTTAATGTTCGGTGGCTGGGTCTGGAAGCTGCCAAATTTAACGCTCTCAGGCTCTCAACAAATATTAGGCATGGGCGGTATGGTCGATATATTTCATTAGTAGATACGTATAGGTATCTACACTGTGACTTTATTGAATGTAGCTTAATTATTATTTTATTATTTTTGGTTTGCATATTTGATGTTTTACCATTTTACTTACTTCCATACAAAAATACTTTATAATACGCGACATTGTGGGGCCCTTCTGAACCTTGGGCCCCAGGGCGGCGCACCGAACTGCCCGGTGATATGTCCGCCACTGTTTACTTGACCCAAGATATCTTCCCAAAATACTGTATGCAGCCCCGTTTCCAACTTTGATATTTTGTTATGCAAACTTAGCACATTAACACGTAATTTTCCTGAATCTTTTTGTCCCGGTGAAATTTCAAAAAGTGCACTTTTTATTTCTCTATACCTTCGCAAACGGGCTTTTGTAGCACCTGCATTGCATGACCAACGTATTGTTGTTGTCAGTTTTGGTTCATGAATGGGTTTGTTAGCGTTGGCTTTTTTCAAACAATTGTTTAAATAGTTTGCGCAAAGTGATACTTCTCCGCATGCAAAAGCAGTTGATGAACGACGTGAAGCGAAGTGTGGATCATTGTTGAGTGTGAGAAAAACACTTTGCGCACCACTTGGGAGCAATATTTTTTCTACGAAAGTGTTGGAAATAAACGAATATTATAAAAAGAAACCTTCAAATATGTATACGTTTATTTTTACGCAATCCAAAAAAATATTTACTTATTGTTAATAACATTAATATTAAAGGTGCTGTTTGTGGCAGGTTCAGTGAGAAGGAAGGGGATGGCGGGGACATAGAATTTGAAGACCTTGGAATTTCATTAAATTTGTCAGGGCTGCTACTAAAGATCTTGTCGGATATACCTTTTTTGTATATTGTTGACTCGTCGATGTACTCCTCGGCTACTATAGTTTCCAGCCCACCAAGTGCTTTCTGTCGGTGATTCCTTTTCCAGAATTGGCCAGTAAAGTTGCTGACGAGCGTGGAAAGCTAGACCCAGTGTAGAGTTCGGTATTTGGGAATTGCAAATAGGCACTTATTTCAGAGGGCATTTTTCCAAAACTGTTTACCCCAACGCATTATATTACATTTTTGCCTTTTGAAGTTTATGAAGTAACGTAGGTTACTGGTCGTAAAGTAGTGTATTTTCTATATGGCTACTATATACAGTTGCGAGAGGTACCGGGATCGATGCGCGGCGCTTCCACCATACTGTCACGAATTATTAATTATTTAGCGTGCAGGAGAATAGCTCAGATTTGGAATCGCTCTACGTCAGGTGAAAAGAGATGATAAAGGAGACACGTTGATAAAAACAATTACAAGTTTATTTACAAAGAAACTTAACAACGGTTATACTGTACGTGAGCAATAATATATGCGTGTTTTGTTTATAGATGAAATAAGAGTTAACACTATACCCAATTAATACTAAATGCATGTTTTCTCGAGGGAGGCCTAGTTTAAAGTGTTTCTAGGCCCTTGGGCACTGTTTATGCGAGCTGGGTTGTCTTTTATTTAGGCATCTGCTTTAATATTTATATGGTATGTCTTTCAGCGTCTCTCCTTGACGGAATAGTTTAATTTAGGTTTGTTACAGATTTCTAAGGCACATACACTACTTATTAAAAATCTCCAAAAAATCTCCTTACTGGAAATGTTGATACTTTACTCGTAGATTTGACTGTCAGTACTTTTTAGAATCCCCCGGGTGCCGTGTACCTATGTACGTGTACATCCAGGTTAGGTGAGGAGCTGATCACCCTGTACCTATATACAGGTGTTCACAGATATTGAGGTTGCGGGATAGAACAACTAGGAGAGTACGCACCTGTGAGCATGTACCCAGCTAATTGAGCGGTGTTAACAGAGACCCGATAGCCTGATGAATTTGGCGTTTGCCAGGTTTGCCGTTTGCCTGCGTATTTATATTCTACAAAATGCTGACGGCTGCATCATTAAGGATTAAAATCGCTCATGTCGAACGCTCTAGTTGTTTATAATTAACTGTGAATGTTTATATAATATTTTTTAAGTTCAAGTTCAAACTTAGGTCAGGGTGATATTTATTTATTATCAATTTCTTCTGATATCATAAAATACCATAAGGTATAATTTTTAATAAGTATCTCGAATTTTTACCACTAAATTGCTCTTATCTTTGATATCATTTATGGTTCTTTTGTGACAATTTTAATTTCAGCCGATGCTTTATTCATAAATGTCGATATTTTTTCCTTTGCAAATATTTTTGCCTTTTTGATTTAAATTCCATATTTTGTTTTTTTTTGTAAACGCGATCAGCTTATAAAATTCGCTTATATCAATATTTCTATTTATTTTGATAACACTTTTGAGCACGGAATATTTGGCAATATTGCATTTATTTTAAATTTCCTATTTATTTTAATAAAATATGTCAACAGTATCTCTTCCTCTAGAGTTTCACACATACTTATCACATCGTTTGGAAAACGAGTCACACACTTTTTCACTTTTATCTTTGGCTTTGGGGGGCAGCAACTCTGAATTAGCTCTTCTGACAGTTCTTCTGCATCGTTAAAAAAAGGTAATTTTTTATGAATAATCATGAGTGTTACTCAGACGTAACAAGAAAGCTTGTTCATGGTTTGTAATATGGTTGGTATGGGAACAGGCCATGGAAATAACTGGAATTACTTGACTTTAATTGATGCCAGCGCAAATACAAATGAATGGCAAGTTCATGCATTGTTTCCTTGACTTTATTTTCTACTTTAATTTTCTACTATTATACTGTAATACTAAATTATTTTTAATGCAGGAAATTTTTGTTCTCTCATTAAGTGCAGGAAAATGTTATTTTGCGCATGCAAGTGAGTGCGGAAAAGTATATTTTGCTCAGACTACCGGAAAAAAACTTTTTATCTGTTAGTTGAGACTGTAAAATATACAAAAAGTTATTTTAAAAAGGCAAAAATGCTTACAGCACCTAGACAGCACTACAAGGTTGAGGGAATGAATACTCAACGCAAGGTGCCCATACTTCTAATTTATTTTCTGCCAGTACGAACCTTTTAAAATCATTGTACATTCGGCTCATTGAAGAAGCGATATCCTAAGATTAACCACGGCAGTTCTTAATGTCTATTTGATTTTCCTTCAAAAACTTGCTCAAGCTTTGGAATATATATATCTAGCTTTGTGACTCTGGTTAGGCATGAATATTACAAATCTTTCAACTGTGGGGATGTGTTCCTCTAAATATGTAAAAATAAAAAAATTTAATGATATGGAATAGTACATTGACTGTTTGATTCGAGAGATAACTTTATTGAAAACTCTCTTATCAATTAATTAAACAAGTTCCTCGCAAATCGTTGAGGATAGGCAGTTTTGGTGACCACTCCCACCATTTCCAGGTTTTACCTGATTATTCAAAAAGTCGTTACAGCTCTAGTAGTCCCAAGTAGTAAAATGCTATACCTCTGCCGCGGATAAATACTATAACATTTATCAATATCCTGAGAATCGTTTGGTCGTCGTGTCAGTTCCTGATCAATATGCACCCCTTTCAAAAACAGTTATATCATTTAGGTGGTTTTTATAAATTTCGTGTTCAAGCAGACGTCCAGCAGCATTTTCCAATCACAACAACCACCATGAGTAAACTGCGGGCGTGTTCGGAAAAAAGTTTGCATATATAGCAGTAGACGTAGATGTATGTTTTATATGTTCGCCGTTCCATTATTTTCACAGAAAAAACTCGTTAGCATCTTCTTGTAAAACTACTTGCCTTTGCTTCAAATATTTACAATCATAGATCACTGTCGCAGCTTTGAGGTGCCGCCGAGTCCATTTTTTTGCAGAAAGTTGTATTATTTTATGTCAAAAGCTCGGGTTAGTTTGGGTTAGTTTAATTCATATAATCGGTCAAAGGACGTGACTTGGCTATAACTTCTTTATTCTTATTTTGCTGCCCTTCTGCAATCTTTCTTTTGGCAATTGGCAAACGGCTTTTAAATTCCTCACTGGTTTTATTACGATTAGTTTGTATTTTGTAGCGGCCCATAATACTAGATTAAACTATAAGAAAATATCGAAAAATATATAAAAACCGACTTTTTACAGCTGTTTTATGAAAAACCCTAACCGGGTTCCGTGAAAATAAAAACCTACAGACCCAGAATTAAAATAAACCGACTAATTTATTTAAGCAGTCTCAACTTCAGCTCTTTGGTTAGTGTTTATCCATAAATAATTTATGATTTATGTCGAAACTATCTTGAACGATTGAACCACTATGGGCAATATGCAGAAGATGACGAGTGCGCCTTCCTTATATGCGACAGCAACGCCTTCTAAAATAGGAGATATTCTCGTCATGCTGGTGAAACATCCGATCACCACATTAAGTTAAACCAATTGCAAATGATGAATGATGTCTACGATTGCCAAATTTTATACTGTTGAAT
Source organism: Pissodes strobi (assembly GCA_016904865.1). Classification (NCBI taxonomy): domain Eukaryota; kingdom Metazoa; phylum Arthropoda; class Insecta; order Coleoptera; family Curculionidae; genus Pissodes; species Pissodes strobi. The sequence goes on from MU181948.1 coordinate 15,356, forward strand.
TTATAAACAGAAAATTTGATTTTAAAAAATTGACATAGAGTAGTTTTTTACTTAGATAGTGTTATAGTGGTGGGCTCCCTTTGTGATGCGGGCCCATAGGATGGGGACTAGGTAACATATGTTGTATGATAGGTTATTTTTTAATGCCTTTACTGCTTTAAGACAACGTGGTAAATGTAGTTACTTAACGATAACTCTCTATATTATGAATATAACTTCCTTAAAATACAATTGACCGTTTCTATCAATTCAATCTCTATCATTATCTAGATATTCGATCATAAATTTCATCAAACGCATATCACAAATTCATTTTCGCTTCAATATTGACGCATTCAAAGAAAATTGTTTTCTGTCAAGCTAGTAAATGCATAAAAAAAGTCTTAGAAAATATCCCCATAAATATCAATGTTTCCGATAATATTCATTTATCAATTTTCTAAACTACACTTACTGACTGACACTATTTGCCTTTTGGAAATATGTTAAGTAGTTTTAAAATTTTATAATTATTGACACAAAATTTCGCTCTTAACGTTTTATAGTGATATATTGTTTTATAATAGTTTTGTAAGTTTAGTTGAAATACATAATAGAAAAAAAAATAGGTCAATCATATACAAAATTATTCAGATTTATATAAAATCGCTTGCTAAAAAATATATATATCATGGAAAGCAATAACCCGACAATCGACGACGCGGAGAAGAGGCCAGAGCCAAGTATAACCGAAAAATGCGTCATCATTGTAGTACATGATAGACGGAGGACGTCTTTCGCAAGAGCCTTTTTGGCGCCAGAGAAGCTCGGGATTTCAAATCGATTGCGTCCGACCGCCGCTATTCAATGCTAGGATGCACACATCTGCCTTATTGAGTACTGAGGCCTCACTTGACTGGCTTTTTATGCTAGATACATATGAGTAACTTTATGTGCTCTAATTTCAACTTGGTTCAGCGGGCCTCTTCAAACAGCTTTATAGAATAGAAACAAACCTTTTTATGATATAATGCAATAAAATAACATCACAGCAAACTAACTAAACAGTTTTTAACGGTATGAAATTTTTGTGCCTCGATGTTCATTACCTATCTAAAATGGAAATGTGGAAAACGCTGAGGCCTGTCGATATTTGATTCGAGGATGTTTCATCTTTTTTAATTATCAGCCGCCCAGCAGCGGCGGAAAACTCGAAGAGAAAGGAAGAGTCGTGCAATAGTTCTTTTTGAAGACCTCTTTTTGTGGCTCTAAAATTTTGCGTCGATATTTCATTCATAATGAAATACTTTGAATAGCAAACGAGTCAATTGGAAAAAAAAGTGTTCATATAAACGTCAGCATTAACCTTATGAGATCGACAATGCTTTTAATGTTCGTTTGTTTCTCTGAAAGAAGGTACATCATGGGTGCTCAACTTACAATTCAAGATACATTTTTAAGGATGTTAGATAAAGGGCAGAAATGTTCAATGAACGACAATCTAATTTTTTTTTAATGTACTAAAACTGGTTGCCAAATTTGATCATACTCAAACAACAATTATTAGAGGTGTCTGGTGCGCCACATACAACAATCCAGAGAGTCGATTAGTTCATAAACTGAACGATGATTATTTCGATCGCCGACCCCAATTCTCTAAAGTGATGAGTGATATAACAATATTCCAAATATTTGTTTGATATCTATTTTTCGGACCAAAGATCATTGAAGAACAAGTAAATGCAATTCTAGAAAGCAACGCCATACGTTCATGTCATTCCCCCTGGGCAAGCCTTTGTAATATTAGGTAAGAGAAAGGATTGAAAAACGAGATTCTGTTTTGACTATAGAAAACTTAATCCGTATAGAAAAAAGTCAAACTGACCTTTACACAAATAGATAATATTCTAACATATCTAGGAGAAGTGCCAAATACTACCACTACCAAATACAGCCATTCGTGGTACAAGGACACGGCTCATATAAATTCAATGTACAGTGTACTTAGTTTTGGACTTTTATTTTACGTAGAGGATTTTCAGGCCCTTATTTTGAAGACTGTAGCTATTATGATTAATTAATTAATATCAAAAGCGTTTTCTGCGGATTTTGACAAGGTATCAGGGACCTTTTCAAATCACTTGGAGCTAACTGTCACTACTGCCTAGGTGTTGAAGTAGAAGGGTTGAAAATACAATATAGATTGTCCCTCCAAAATCAATAATCGATGGACCTGAGCGTTTTCCCAGATTTTCATCTCAAATACATAGTAGTGTTGCATGTTATCTATATTGTTGATACATTTAGGTATTGAGAAGTTTTAAGATACATATTATTTATCCATCTTTAGATGCATTAACAATACACTGTTTGAATAATTTATTTTCCAGTGCTGCTGATCAGATTATTTTGTTACTGTTCTGATTTTCTTGAGGGTAATTCTAATGATATTCATTTTAGCTTTAGGCCTGTTCGTTTTGACGAAATCAGATGATATCTTTACGAACAGTGGAAACAAAGTGCAAAGATTATTTTGAGTTGAATGGAAAGCTAATAAAGATCACCGAGAGCTTTAATACCAAGCTAATAAATAAAGCTCGGATTTTTAGGAACTATGCTAACGTCAGTTATCAAAAATGTTCACGAGTTTTTAGAAAAGTAAGTTGAATCCGGGGTTGAATTTGACCAAAATATGTCATTTAGCATATTTTTTCTGGTGTTTTTCCCTTTTTCTAAGTGTTGTTTGTTTCAGTCTCCATGCTTATTTTATTCGTTTTTACACATTTTTGTTCATTTTTGTTTGGTAAAACAATTACTAAAGCAATAAATGAATGTCGAATCGTTCTTAAGAAAAGTGAGTTTGAACATGACTTAGATTTTATTAAAAGTAACTACAATTTTGCCAGACAAATAATCAGAAGAGTAACAGCAGATACCTACAAAACTAATGACCACTTTTTCAAAGGGTTTCCAGCATCGATATCTTAGTTTGGGTTAGTTTTGTCAAGCATTGAATAAAATATTTTCTGTGTTGAATAGAGAAATATTTGAAAATTCCCACAAGGATCTGGAAATTGTGGTAAAATTTACACTGCGCTTATAACCGGTGTTGATGTTGAAAGAAGATTTTTCAATTTGGTTTTAAATGAAAGAAAGTATAGTTTCATGGGTAGCATTATTTATATATTTTGTATTATAATTCCATAATGTTGTCTCATTGGTAAAAAAATAAGCACATACTAAATTGGCTAATAACATCCGAAATATAAAATTATTTTATGAAATTTTATGTTAAATTTTAGTTTCTTGGTTAAAATGTTGTTCCATGCACCATATTTTGCTTTTGTTAAAACGTTTGTTCGCTAACAATATTTTTTTTAAAGATGTATACATTAATTTTTCAATAAGTAAACACTTATGAAAAACAGGTGTACTTATTATACGTGTTTCCTAATATTCTATGGCATACTGGTTATCAAAATTAAATTGGCCTGCACTCTTCTGACTTGTTATGCTTTTAATGCTTTTATGATATTTTAGGATATTTTTAATGTTTTTTACGTATAAACCTCATGCTTTTTAAACGTTTTTTTTTATATTCTTATTTCTTATGCTTCCTTATATCCTAACAACAAAATGGAACGTATCACATTCTCCTTTCGTAATAATGATTGTGGCCTGTCTTCTGGACTCTGATAAATCACCCATTAAAGTTCTGGCTGTATTCTTGATAGATCATGTAAGTAAGTTCAGTGTTCAGTAAGAAGTTCCAAACATAGACAGTCTAGAAGGACAAAGTGCTCACCAAATTTTAGCTTGTGACGTCATGGATGTGGACCTATGCGATCTGGAGCAAAGATGTATGAGGTGCGCTTACGGGTGGAAGGGTAATTGCGATCGTATATAAAGAATGTATCTGTTATATTACAACCGTAACAAACATATTTCCATAAGATGTTCTTTCTTCTTTTTATAATGTGGTATTTCGTAATAAGTTTATTTAGTTATTTAATACTACTACCTTGTTCGTACACCCTCCTAAGATAATACTCTCCTTATAGAGCTGGCAACAGCGCATCATCTGAGATGATGTAACAGAAACAAGAAACAAAATAAACGATGAGTTTGCGAATTTGCCGATAATGACTGCGGTACTTAGTGTTTTTTTTCAAAACAGTGCATTTTTCTGAAATCGGAACTATTTATGTGCTTTTAAATGCGTGAATCTTGTATATATATATTTCAGTCTTCAAAACCTGTTGCTTTTGTGCTGCTCGGCCGGTTTGTTTCCAGAACAGTTTATAAGTCTTTGCACGTGTTTAATTGTATGTTTGTCTCTCGGTTACGGCCAGTTTTGTGGTAACTCATACTTAGTGTTATTGTGCCTCAAAAGTGTTGTATTCTTGGAAAGATATGTTATATATATATATATATATAT
>MU181948.1:34772-141921 GCA_016904865.1 Pissodes strobi
TTTCAATGGTGGTAAAAAATAACACGGTGGTGATTGATTCCATAAATAATTAGTTTACTAAACATGATAGCAAATAATATTTCTTAAAAAATCTCTTCCAGGGAACATCACAAGCTGTGCAAGGGTCGAAGATATTTTTTAACAATATTCTAGTCAGTGGGTTAGTATAGATTAGACGTAACCTCCTTTTGATCACGATTCCATTGGCCACCTACTACCTCCATTGGCAATTATCACTTTATGTTAAAAATATTTCGAAAAAATGGTAAATAAATTTTTATATACTTCAGTTTTTTAGATTTTTAGCAATGAATAGGAAAACAGCGTCCAGTATCCAGGAAAACATGCAATCACCACAGATTAGAAAACAAATTAAATGCTATTGAATGTGGTTTCACAACAACAGAGCCAGATTAAAGAAATGCATAAACGAGGTCTTTCTAACAACATGCTCTTGAAAATAGAAGATGGAAAAAACCTCGTATATAATTCTGAATACTGACCAAAAAATTATAACCATATGAGAATTTATATCAAGAGTAAGGAAACAGGCTGAACTTAGAGATTAGGATTCAATCAATCAAGAATTTGTGCTATAAAAGATCACGGTGATTTTAAAATCGAATTTAATGAGATGGAGGCTCCATTAAGAAATTTTATAACAACCCTAAATCTGATTGGAAACTTGGCATTGCCTCAGAAAACAAGGAAAAAGATGTGTTTAAATTTGAAGCCGAAATGGCTCATAAAGCTCCAAGTTCTGACCTGTTAACTTCACAGGTACCCAGGCAGCAGAAAAACTGGCCGTTGAAATGTCTCGAAAGCTTTGCATCACAACACTGCATGTTTGACAATGACCAGTAGATTAAACTAGGAGCTCTTCATACATTTACTAAATGCCATAATAGCGTAGTGCCTTTATCTCTCGTGCCAACAAATACCATTCGGTATTGTCATTCAACGATTAATTGACAAATTTTATCATCAGAACATACATATTTCTCTCAAAACTTCAAATCATCTGTGGACTTAAGCCACCACATTAATGGCTAATGTCGTAAACTGTCAACTGCAAAATACCAATAAACTCGAGTTCAAACATTGTCGATATATTAATTAATTCTTAAAACATCACAAATATATAAGCTATATTTGATGGATTTAAAGGGAATATATGGCCCCCAGACTACAAAGCGAATATGTTTCCTATCATTAATGAAAGCTTCCTACTCAATCACTGCCATCGAAAGCTATACCTCAGATTATGCTTGCAACAGATTGTGCTAATAGTTTTTCGTCGAAAACACAGCTTCGGCAACACGAAGGGTTAATGGCTTTTTTGGTGCGAAAAATAAGAAACGAATTCTCGATGATTTTCCTTTTTTAGGTTCATCATTAAAAGTGATACACTGTTTCGTAACTGTAACTTTAGGGTGTAGCCGATACATTTTCTTAATATTAGAAATTGCTATAGGCCTTATAAGAAACAACTGTGGATTATTAATATTATTTGTAAATAGTTTTCAATTTGAAGAGTGCTTAATAATTTCGGGTTTGCCATCTCTACTATCCTACTCACATCCACCTCTATGTATTATGTACGATTATAAATATCAGACGACTTTATTATTTCTGCATGTCAGATAAAAAAATTAACTTTTAGATACATACAGTGCGGACATAGAGTAAGGAATAAATTCGGTAAAATTCAGTTAATTAATCGGGCACGTCGATTATTCTGTGTTTATGTGTATTTTTCATGTCAAATTAATCCCTTCGGTCACAGCGTCCATTTGAATGGTTAAATATGGTCCTTGTCACTTATTAAACATAACTGGCGTCAAATCACTTGATCCATGTGTGGCAGAGAACCTTATTGCTCTCTTGTCAGCTTGATAATAGTAATTCGATTATTTTGGGTCTGTCGGGAGATGAAGACCAGAATGATGGAACAATTGCTAACCTTTCTGTAAACTACAACATTGATTTCGATATAATGAAGTGTTGGGGCATATCAGTGATATAGAAGAGCAAGATGATGTAGATAACTCAGATAAAAATGGAGAGAATAAAGACAGTTCACCACTTCAAGCAGAAAGAGTGAAATGGCATGTTGAAAATTATCAGGAAAATCGAAACAGAAAAAGAAAGGAGTTTCTTGAAAGTCTGACCTTTACAAATACGAAAAACATAAAGTGGAGAAGCAATATCACTTATGAGATAAGGACGAAGAAACACAACCTGAAGAATTACAGGCCCCATATAATTTTTCATACGTTATTTGCCAGACTTCCTATTTCAGCAATTGCCAGATATTATGAATCTATGCAACACAAAATAATATTGCTCGCTTCCCGCTTACAACAAAGTAAGAAATAAATATTTCGTTTTGGACTCCATATATTAATGGTACATTTGAATATATTGGAGTGCTTCTCTTGGCGTCGCAATTATAAAGGAAAACATGACTTCCAACAAATTTTCGAAATTTAGAAACACAATCCATCTGGTGGACGTGATGGCGAGAGGAAGCAATGAAAATCGTCTATGGAAAGTGTGAGACATATACGCGTCCATAAGAAATAGGTACAGAGAGCTTCCTGTGGAAACTAACTTATGTGCGGATGAACAAACCGTTCCCTTCGAGGGAAGTAATACTTACCAAAGCTTATTTGGTATACAGTTATGAATACTGGCTGGTCAAATTGACCAGATTTCATATTTCAACATTTTATAATTTTATGTTCATTTGTTTATGATTTAAGTTAATAGGCTATGTTTTAGTGATTGTAATTGAAAGATAGTGTGTTGGAAAAATCTAAGGTGGATCATTAACTCACTTGGTGTATTAAGCGAGCCGCCACTGGCATGATTACCCATGTATCGAAACGGCTCTTGTGAATTCATGGATGGAGAATAAAAAAGAGGCAAAGCAATTGGTAATGCAAAAAAAGAAAACAATGGATATATGGGATTCTGTGAGAGGATCGCGCAGCATCTGATTCTATACAGAGAAACTCCTAAGCGAGGAAGATCTTCGGCTCCGGATAAGCTCCAGCCAAGCTTCACGAAAATAAGAACAGAACAAAGGCCAATATTGGAGCAAATCTATGATCAGACTGGTTACTTTCCCGATATGGACGGCAAGAAGGAGGGGGCACAAGATGCAAGGTTCCAAGGGCAAATCCCACACATTTTGCGTCAAATGCAAATTTTACTTTAAATAAAAAATGTTTATTAATTTTCTAACGAAAATTATGCAAGTTTTGTAACCAAAATAGTTTTGAATAAAATGCTTTCGTTTTTTGCGGGTCAGCATGTCCATCTTGATGGACAAGTCATAAATCAACCGTATGACCAATCAAATTTTTTTTTAAATAAAACATGTTCAGGAATGTGTTTCCAGGTAGCATATCACACATCAGTTTTTTCTCCCCTAAACATGTTTATTGTAAAGTGAAAAAATTTATTTTTATTAAATGTTCAAAAGGGCATATTCAGGGAGGCGCAGGAGGGCAGCTACCCCTCGAAACTGAAATATAAAATCAAGAAACGTAAGCGTAAAAAAAGATGATAAAAATTAAGTGCAGGTACATCACATGACATGATATGTCAGAACTATTTTGCCTTGGCACAGGTATAAGTAATCAGTTTTCGTCCATGATCCTCATTTTACCTCGGCTACATGCCCTCTAGCTGTACTGGAACATGCTTAATTCAAGGGGCGTTTCACTTTGATAAGCGTTTCAGATTGATAAGCATTTCTTCTTACCATCGCTAAAGAAGTTTCACTTCAAAAATTGTTTGTTTAAAGAAATCGCCAAACTCGTATCAATAAAATTAATATAGATATCTATACCACGTTTTCCCTCGATCTTTCCCTGCATAATCAATTGCAAGAACTGACACTTGGTGTTACGAAAAATGTGTTCGAGATAGGCTGTCTTCCGACGTATGACGATTTGCAGCATTTCTCTTTCCCTGCTCATGCGCCTCAAAACTACATTGGTAGCGTGCTCTGTCCATGAAATTCGTAGCATTCTTCTGAAGACTCACATCTCAAATGCTTCTAATCTGTGGCGGCCTTCAGTGTCCGTGTCTCCATGCCATACAGCAACACTCAGTGGATAGAACATTTAACAAAACGATAGCGCAGTTCCAGATTAAGGCTTTGATTGCTTAATAGGTTCGCCATGTTAAGAAATGCTGTTCTGGCCTGCTCTATTCGGCTACGTATTTCCACGTCTGGGTCCAGGTCTGCTGTTATCCAGCTCCCAAGATATTTAAATTTATCGACCTGCTGTTTTTGAAGTGAACCTTTTTTAGCGAGGGCAAAGTCAGAAAAAATTAAACACTTATCAAAGTTGAAACGGATATCAAAGAAGTGAAACGCCTCCTTATTTAAGCATGTTCCAGTATAGCTACAGGACATGTAGCCAGGGTAAAATGAGGATTCTGGACGAAAACTGGAGCTCGTACCCTCCCCCCCCCCCCGTTCGGCCAGCAGGGGGGGGGGGGGGAGAAGAAAAAAAAAATTTATTTGGAGAGAACGGAGAGTTATGGGTAGGTGCGTCTCATGGGAGGCTACCTTTGACCATATGGGGAGGCTCTAATTTAACAGTAGATTTTGGAAAAAAAACCGTTTTTTGCTGATATCTCTAAATCGAAAGGTTTCACTTCATCAGTGGGGACAGGAAGCAAGAAATTATACCCCACTCCCCACCTCCTCGGATACCCAAAAATTTTCGAAACAAATCCGGAAAAAATTGAAGAAAACCTAAAAAATTGTTCGGAAAGTTAATAAAGAATTATAAAACGAAATAAGGAAAAAAAATAATAAAAAAAGTTAGAGAAACGCGATTTTCGGCGAAAAAGGGCGAAGGAGTTCAGCTACGAGGTCGGGGATGGCAAAAATTGGAATAAAAAAATGCTTTATGTAAATGAATTTTTTTTAAATGGGAGAAAATTAAAAAAAAACGTAAAAAGAATGGTCGGAAAGTTATTAAAAGTAGTATAAAACGAAATAAGACAAAAAAATGAGGAAAATAGGATTGAAGGGAAAGTTAGTAAAAGAGTTAGAGGAACGCGATTTTCGGAAAAAAAGAAGTTGAAAAAAAGGGAAACAAAATTAAAAAGAGTGTTGAAATGCTAAGGAAAAATTTAAGAAAAAAAAGCTTAAAAAAATTAAAAATCTCTGAGAAGTTCCACTTCAGTTGTGTGTTTATAAAGGTGAGGCACATATTTTTTTTTAAATAGCGTTACACACAACTTTTCGCTATATTGACGAAGCTTTAGACTTAAACACATTAATATAATTATCAAATTTCCAGATATCTCGCTAAATTTTTTCGTAAAAATAAATATAATGTATTTATACTATGAAAATCGCTTTTAGGTTCTAACGTAAAACGGAAGGCTTTCTGGTCTCTGAGAGTTTTTGGGTTCCAAATTAAGGTTTCTCGATCGACTATAGGATATCTTCTATGAAAATATTGAAAGTAGCTTGTTGAAGCGGCAGTAAATATTTTGACCTAAGTATGAACGTAAGCAAATATCTCCTGGGGTCTCGGTCTATAAGACTGACCCCAATAATCAAATATCTTGAGGTAAACAAAAAGAGCAAAATATTCTCAAGTTTTTCGCGGAAATACGTATGTGTTAAACATCACCCCCAAGCCACACTTTTCTTTTCCCTTTAGTATGCCGTCGTCGTAACTGTTGAGTCCATGTTCTATTATTTGATTTGAGTTCCCTTGTGCAATGTCTTTTCCCATTTGGCTGACTTCGAGGCAAATCAAAAGCACGAAAAAATAGGCATATGAAACAGTTTTGCCAATTTTATTAAATATGCTTAAATAATACGATTACGTGTACCTGTATTTTGTGGTACACACGGTGTTATTTAATGTGTGTATATAAACTGCCTTCAAATAAATGTATCTAAATGTAAAGTGATGCGTATTTTTAAATGTAAGAGTCCTGTAATGTATGATTATTTTATTAATAACACAATTTTAGATAATGTCGAGAGTTTTAACGATTTAGGTGTAATTTTTAGTAGCAATTTAAGTTTTAACCTACACATTGACAATATAATTTTAAAATCTTGTAGAATGTTAGGCTTTTTGCGTCGTACATGTAACAAAATCTGTGATGTTAAGGCTATTAAATGTTTGTACAATTGTCTAGTGAGGTCTATTTTAGAATATTGTCATATAATTTGGTGTCCCCTATACAATTTTAATGTTCAGCGTTTGGAACAAGTTCAAAACAAATTTGTCAAATTTCTTTTGTATAAATTAAGGTTTCCTTATAAACATATTCATTACTCAATTCGAATACAGTTAGCTGGACTCGAGAGTCTAAAGGTTCGTAGACAAAAGGCTTTGGCAGTATTTTTGTTTAAAATTATCCACGGTCATATTGATTGTAACGACTTAACATCTGATATTAGGTTTAGGGTCCCACAACGATTAACAAGACAACAAAATTTATTTTATCCAATACAACATAGGAGCAATTATGGACAGCAATGTTTTACTTATAGGCTTTTGAATAATTATAATGATCTTTTTGGTGATGTTGACATATTTAGATTTAGTTTAAATAGATTTAAGTGCGTTATTAATGAACATTGTCTATCACGAGTTAATCAGTTTGTAAATTGGCATAGACAACTACTTTAAGGACATGCTGTAATTTAACATAGTGCTATTTGGAGTATATTGTATCTCTGTAATGCATTTGTCTTAAATAAATAAATAAATAAATAAATAAATATTTTAATGAGTGATTCCTGGAACAGTTTTAAGTTGAAAGTTCATATAAACCGGAGTCCTGAAATACTTGATTTCTGATATCCAGAGTACTAAACCTTTTATAATTATTATAATTGTCATTTAGAAATAATGCATCTATAGCAAATTCAGAGGGAGATCTAAAAGCTAGTAATGCACTGTATTTGCCATAGTTAATTAATTCTATGAAAAAAGTGGTTTTTGAGGGGATGGCATCTAATTCCGAACGGAAAGTTAAACGACAAAAATGAAAGAAACCTTTGTTCTTTAAATTTGAATGGTAACAAATAATAAAATAATGACTTTGAATAAAATCAGTGGCGTAACAATTTTTTCGTAGCGGTAGCCATACGTGTGCCGTTGGTTATTAAAAAAACTTATTAAGGTCAAAAAGTGTGGTTTTATACCATAATAACCTATGCTAAATTGAAGTGTAATGGTTTTCGAGATTTTTGGATAAAACTGGAAAACAATATAACTTTAGCACACTGTATATTCGAAACCAATTGCTTTAGGACATACTTTCATCTACTAAAATAACTAAATATCATTAAGTAACACTCTGTATAATATTTTACTAACTCCAAACAATTGGGCGGTATAAGTTACCAAATTAAAAAAAATAGAACAACATTAAAATAGCAATTTATTTAAACTTTTATTGATAAATTTGGCAGCATTTCTTATAAAAATGTGATTTTTTAATCTTTGAAATTTTCAAATGACATTTAGCAGCTATGAAGCATGTCTCAAGTCAAAAATATTTGGTTGCTAGTCATGCGGAACCTACTGCCATAAACCGATTTAAAAACAATATATGAATAAAAGAGTTTTTCTTCAAACGTCTGTAAATCCGTCATTACTCGACTGTGTAGGCGGCCGTGAAGTTTCATTTTTCCTCTGCCGGAGCTTTACTTTTCACTTTTCCGCCGGCGGAGGTAAAAGTGTTACCATGGCAACATAGATGCAAACAAACAACAAAACAAACGTCAACAACTCAAGAATTATTAAACTAAAATTTGTATTTATCACTCAATTTGTGCACTACATTTCTAAAAATCACTAATTGAGAGACAAATTGGTTATTATTTAATCGAACTTACTCAATAGCTGCTTATCAATACGGAATTAAAACGCAATCGGAGACGCAATTTTAAAAAAATAATTATTGTTGACAGTGTCCACTGACAGCTTTATGTTACATTACTATAGCAACAACCTATGCCTATTCACTGACACCGGTCTAAGCCCCCTTGCGAACCCACTTATCTTTAATAATAATTATTATTATTACTATTAAAAAGAGATGTTTTTGCATTAATTTGTCGACATTTGAAGAAAAAACAGCATATTTTATTTGGAGGAAAAGCTACTTTTCATGGTTTGCTCTCTATTAACAGCCTCACTCCGTTCGGTTGTTAAACACGAGCGCGCCATGAAGAGTATCACTTTTCCTCCATACAAAATAATATACTATTCCCATATGGTGCCAACTTTTCCGCTGCACTGTATATTTTGCTTTATGGCATGCTTATATTTTCGTTTTTGTTGGTACCTCTATTGAATCCACTACCCATCTTCAATGGCAACTAAAATTTCATAGGTGCATTATAAAATAAAACAATGAAATGAGAAGGCAGCTTATATTAATTTTAAAGATTTTGCTAGCAGATGTATAACAGCTATATAATTTTATGAATATTTTATACAGTGTGAGAGAACTAGTGAAGCTAGTAATAGTGTATTTTTGATTAAGCTTCTTGATTTTGTGATAGTTACAGTAACATCTGTGTTATGATAGTTATTTTTTCATTGGGTAACTATTTTTGGCATGACTTGTTGATTCACGGATGTATGAAGTAATCCTAACTGTTTGTAACAAATATTCTCTGCTTATGTGGTCGTTTGGTGAGAATTTAAAAGTAGAAATCCTATAAGCTTTGTTAGTTAATATGTCTTTCCTTTTCAATTTCTCAAATCCTTTCAGTATTCCCAACGTAGTATATATTTCAGCCCAAAAATTAATTGTCTAAAAACATTTTGCCATCTGCATTAGTATGAGCTTAATTTGTATGACTTGAAAGCCAGCTTAAATTTCAAATTTCCTTTCCCTTTTCTCTAATCAGAATTTGGGAAGTTTCTAACCCCGAAGACCATTAAGAGTCTTTATTAAATCTTAAGAAAATAAGTTACACTTTGGTGTAAAAAGAGATCAAAGACGTAACCGTAATAGTAGACTGAGGGGCCTTTCAAAGCAGTATTAAATTTTATTATTCAGGGCAATGCTTCTGGGGGTAAAAAATCTGGGACTCCATGTATTTGGTATTCATGGAATGATGTATTTGCAGGAGCATTCGGAGTCGTTCGCTGTGAGAGACTATTTGCTGATAACACCGAATTACCTATTTATTTAGGTTCAAATCCATGTTCCAGGTTAAATCTGTTAATGGAACGTGATCACAGTAGTTCGAAATCTAAAAAGTTTAATTTTTACTAGACTGTTGCTTATCATTTAGGCATTCCCTAATTACATCCAGTGAATAAAAATGCATTGCAATACAAGACACAATCAAATTCATCGGCTACAGTAAGGCTATGAATCTGGCCTGCAAGTGCTAACGTTCATAACGTTCCAGATTTCAGCTTCAAAGCACGTCAGAAATGATATTAGATCATTTAAAAAACATTATCATTTCTTTCATGAAAATAACACAAATGAACAAATAGTGTCCGTAAGAAAGTGTACTCGAAATAGGATAGTGCTTGAAGGGGAAAACTGGAAATGATGAGGGAATTAGGAACTAACCGGCAGAATTATTTTTAAGTTCGGAATGTGGGCACCATATTTGGTCTCTTCTTTTGAGGCTTTCATTAAAATGTATCCGAAAAATTTGAACAAAACTTTGGCAATTTTCGCAATAATTCTCGCCCGTGTACAACGGCTCTTGCACAATAATCTAGACGAAGATGATAAGTGTGAATAAAACCACCAAATCTTGTAATTTCTGTAATGCTTTATAAATGAATAATATTTTGATGATTATCATAAATAATTCTTTGTTGGGTAGTCAACTTTAAAATATTTTTTAAAACCTAATTAAATTTTAGTTCCCGAAATATAACATAACCTAAGGGGTCGTTAATGGCAGGTATATTTTTGCAGTATTTTTTGAAGTTAATAAGTTCTTGTGGAGGAAACCAAAATTTTTGGACGAAAAGCGTTCTAGGCATCAATGGGTTTAGATAGAATTGTGTAATTAGGTGCAAGATTTAATCTGATATTATTTCATTACCTACTAAGTAACATACTTGCACGTATCTTTGTAAAAGTATTCCGACTTTTAACTTTTACTTAATTTTGGAAGAAAACCCTCTTTGTTAGGGGAATAGTTTGCTCTACTTGCTTTAAATTATACACCTATATATTAAGAATGTTTCAAAATTTCCTACACGACATTAAGGGCGCATTTTCGAGGTTAAAATAAGCCTTTTTTCCCATAAAAGTGTTCTAAAATGGACTCCTCCTGAGCTACGACCGTCGGCGTCGTAAGTCGTGTTAAAAAAAATCGGTTATTTTGATCAGTGACTACAGTTCAAATCTCTCAAAAATCTCAAGCGCCTGTTCTTTTAAGCGCTCTATTCTATATTTGCATACCACTCACTTACATTATAAATAATTGTTTTTTTTTTGTCTAGATTCATTAAAAGTAGCAAAACTGGTGCAAATCTACAAGAAGGGTGATCGGCATAATCCAGGCAACTATAGGCGGGTGTCTCTTTTATCTTCAGTGCCGAAAGCATTTGAGGGAGCTATATATTGAAGACTATTGTCATTCGATACTCAATGCAACATTCTGAGGGGTAACCAACTTGGATTTTTACCTGTAAAATCAACGGATATGGTCATTTTTCGGACCCTAACAGAGAATATATTGGTAGGCTTGACAGAAACGAAGTGGTGTCAGGGCTTTATTTTGAACTTTCAAAGGCTTTCGACACCATTGAACATTGACTACACTTAAATAAATTAGAAATGTATAGAGTGAGAGGATCGATCCTCAACTTATTTAAATCATACTTAGAGAACAGGTACCAGGATGGACGAACATCTTTCAAATCCAATATTGTATGTAGGGGAGGCCCACATGGCTCAATACTAGGCCCTCTGTTATTTTTGCTGTATGTGAACTATCTACCTGAAGGGGGAATGATATGATCTGCCATTATGCTGACGATATGTCAGTCGTGCTGGCTCGGCCAACGCTCTCTGGCTTGTCGGTGGCCTGTTCCCGTACAGTGCGTGATATGGCTAACTGGTGTGAAAGCAACCATCTTCACTTGAATGCCACGAAGACGAGTCTAATACTATTTAACAAAAACAAAAATTTCTGGGGGTGCACATGGACTTCGCCATTAGCTGGGAGCAGCACATTTTTAATTTTTAGTCGAAACTGCAGAATCCATGCGCTGTGATTAGGAACTTAGAGATATTAGGTTTGTTTTAGCATGACATTTCGGACGGTTTGAAGTCATCCGGAGTTTGCGCATAACCATATAAGCATCGCTTTTATTGTAATGGGCAAACTCCGATGGCTTCAAACCGTTCGAAATTTCATGCTAGAACAAACCTATTGTATCTTTGCAGAGCTTACAAATTTTTTATTTTGCATATGTGCAGTCTCAGATTAATTATGGCATTGCTTTTTGGGGATCTTTTAGGTTATATTCATAGCACAAAAAAGAATTATCAGATGCATGCTGCGCCTCCAACCCCGAACGTCTTGTAAACCATTTTTTATTGAATTGGGAGTTCTTGATGTTCCAGCGTTGTACTTTTTGGCACTAGTAACTTTTGTAAAAAAAACAATCTACCTTTCAAACAAATAGGGAAGGATATGCAAATGACATGGGTATAACAACCAGAGGAAGAGATGATCTAAGAGCTCCTTTTCATGCTTCTACCTTTTTTGAGAGGGGACCATACTATAAGGGCATAAAGGCATACCTATAAAATTTAACACCTGGGATCAGGAGTGTCGAGGGGGTTGAGAGAGGGCAGCCTCCAAATGGTTTTATTCATGTAATTTTAATTGTTCTAATATGTATTGTCATATTTTAAATACGTTTTAATTTGTCTGTATACTGTGTGACGTTGCTTTGTACTGATTTGTTGCCTGTTTGCAAGGAATAAATAAATATATAAATAAATACTCTATTTTTCCGACATTGCCGCGAAATTGCTAGTTTACTTGACAATGTCAAAAAAATTAATAAAACCTCTTTCGTTTATTAGCAATTTTCTCGAGAAGAGAAAGATTTTAGATTTTTGCATGTCTGACCAGATCCTGCTGTTTAATTTTCAAATTTCTCTTGGCAAACATCAAACATTAGCCGTCAAAAGTGTAGAGCTCCTCAATCCCCAACCCAAAATTAGATTTACGCTATTCTTACGGCAAAAATTAACAGAACGCTTAAAGGCGGCTTGCACATTTTTAGGACTCTTGATCCATAACTGTAGTCACAGTTAAGAAGTTGTTATTCTACTTTTTGAAAATCAAGAATGTTAGTACGTTAACTTTAATAATACAGTTTTCGTAGTGAATAGTAATAAAAGTAGTGAATATTATGTAAGAAAATAATTGAAAGGTCAAGTTTTCCAAGCAATTTTTATCTCTATTCTATAGAACATAAGCTATCGATTAAAATTGAAAAAAAAATTAAATGGTTGGGTTTATAATATTTGAAAGACCCAACTTGTTCCCTTTTTCTCTACCTCAAATTTTGAATAAGGCTGCTTCGGCTCTTCTCCCTGGGTGTAAATTGCACAAGTGCTTATTTAGTGACTCGAACGAACCTGAAACACCTAAAAGAATTGCAAATCTGCCCTCCTTGCCAAGAACCAGAAAACTAAAAATGAAAATGGTTAGTAAATGCAATTTAAACAGTAAAAAGCTCGTACATCTAGTCAAGTTTGGAAATTACTTTGACAAAATGACAAGAATAATGCCATAACGTATAATTACTGGTTTGTTAGGTTATGGTGATATGGAGGTGTTTTAGGAAAATAATCGCCGCATTTTTGAGGTGCTGTATATTTATAATTATTAAGTGTTATTTTTTTTTGGAACAAATCAATGATTTTTGTTTAAAGATTTGTAAATTTTTAAGTGTCCTTTACCAGCTTCAGTTTTTAGCAAAGGCAACCAAGTGTAATTAAAATTGACAGACACTGAAGTAACAAATTCATTTTTATTTAATATTAAAGTAATTCCTTTAATTTTTCGTTTTTTCAAAAATCGTTCCTTTGCTAACTACTTGAACCATTCCATTGTCGTATATTTCGCTTTAGTCGTTATATTCTTTATTGATCAGACAAAATAACACGAATATGGCTTCAGTTTTTTTTTCTTGACTTTAGGTATGCCTTGGGTTAGTTTGGATTAGTGTTTGTTAGATACGCCTCCGCAGGAAGCGGAGGGCCATACGATAGTGGACCAAACGCTAAGTAAAATATTAGTGAAATGATTTTCATGATTTTCACACCATGATTTTCACACCTTTAATGCCTTGACCATAAGGGCCACTAGCAATTTCTTTAACTTAAACATTTTTTTATATTATGTCTTCGATTATTTAGCGTATTCTATATAGTATTGTATTATCGTACATAAGACTTAACATTGATTTAAAATTTTTATTGGATTTTAATTAATCATGATTTTGGCCAATTGTATGATTAAGCAATTACCCGGGCGTGTATTTCTTACTTTTTTTCAAAATTTTCGCCTTTATGCATATTTTATAGACTATTACATTGACGTGCAAAAGAATTAATATTAATTAATGCCTTATTGAATTTTAAATAATTTTGATATTTGGTCAATTTAATAGACAAGTTGCAAGTCCTGGCAAAATCATTCCGAATAGTTTGAGTTGGTTTGGGTTAGATTCGATTCGTGTGGATTAGTTTCGATTTGTCCAAGCCAATCCGAGCTTGCGCTTTGCCAAGCTCGAATTGGCAGAAACGTAGCAAGCAATAATTTCAGGTTAGTTTGAGTTGAGGCTAGTTTCGGTTCCTGTAATATGACAATGTTGCAATGGAGGTTGCGTTAAATGCAAGTTGCGTCTAAATAATTTCGGTTACTTTAAATTGGTTTGGGTTAGTTTCAGTTCGGCAGCAGATTTAGCCATAAAATGTCTATTATAATTATATTCCGTAAATTAAGATAAGAAAAAATGCAACTGTTACCGGAAATTTCAGTAAACTGTCGAGACATTATTTTATTTCTTTGATAAAAATTGATTGTTCTTGCTGTATTAGAAAAAAAAAATCAATAGTTCTGTGTTTCAATAGCTAACTGGACAAATTTTGGTTAGTCTGGTCTTGGATTACCTAAATTTTGCGTACTCTGTTATTATATGTTGCCTAGGACATGTTATTCAAATTAATGCATCTGCTTTTTTACAAAGAGAAAATATCATTGTGGATGGATTGTGCCTCAGAAATGGGTCCTGGGAAGATACAGTGCAATGTGTAAAAAGTTCCGCACCAGGCAGTTATTTCCTAAACCTGAAAATGTATAGAAAAAAATTTCTCATAAAATTTGTAGAGCTCTCAAAATTGTACAGTCTGAAAACAAATTGAAGTATACAGGGTTTCTCAAAAAGTCCTAGGAGAACAGAGTATTCTTTTTTCTTATGAAACTCCTGTATATTATTTCAGTTTATGCTTGCTGCTGACATCCTACACAAAGTTTATGTATCATTTCTTATATCTAAATACACCCGTTTCGAAAATATTGGCATTTTAAAACTAAATATGAATTCAATTTTAATTTAGTATTTACTGGTACAGGTATGATATTTTGACAATGTCATGCAAAATGTGCCTTACCGAAACAGAACGAATAACAATCTTTAGATCGTGAAAGGACTTACGAGGAAACTCGTCAAATTAGAACTGTTCACAGATTTAGAGAAACAGGGAATTGCAAGATCAGAACGACCTAATACAGCTACCAATGACGATAAAAGTTTGGAAACTCTTCAACATTTCATAGAAAATCCAAATAGTTCTCGAAGGAAAACTGCATATGAGATAGATATTTGCTTTAAATCTGTTAAACATATTTTAAAAGGTAACAAATTTTATCCGTTTAAAATTACACCGCAGAAATGAATTTTGTGACACAATGATTTCAAAATTTGAAGAAAATAACAATTTTTTCCAATATGTCGTTTTTTTTTTCGACGACGCTACCTTTATGTTAAATGGTACACTTAATTGACTTAATCGTCACAACTGTAGATTCTGGAGCGACAAAAATCCAAATTGGATGCGTGAACCTCACATACAACATCCGCAAAAAGTTAATGTGTGGACTGACATTGTAGGCAATTCTTTAGTAGGTCCATTTTTTATTGAGGGTAATTTAACAGCTGAAACTTATTTGCACATGATACAATATCAGATACTTCCTGCAATTGAAAATGTTGTCGGACCAATTTACCAAAACACCTGGTTTCAACAGGATGGAGCACCGCCCCATTTCAGATTACCTATACGAAATTTTTTAAACGTTTCATAACCGGTGGATTGTCAGAAGAGGAACTGTAGAATGGCCTGCGAGATCATCAGATCTATCGCCCTTAGATTATTTATTTTGGGGACATATGAAAAACATGGTTTACGTCACTAAACCTGAAGATTTAGATGATCTGCGACATTTCATTCTTGAAAAAGCTGGATTAGTTACAGGACAAATGCTTCGAAACGCAATTAGCGAGTTTTATTATCGTTTAGCCCATTGTCAGACAGATCAAGGGCGACATTTTCAACATTTAATAAATAAACTTTGCATTTATTTAATAAAATTCCTAAATTGAAATTGAATTTTTATTTAGTTTTAAAATGCCAATATTTTCTAAACGGATGGGTTTAGGTATAGAAAATAATAATGAACTTTGTGCAGAATATCAACAGCAATCATAAACTGAAATAATATAAGAATAATATAAGAAAAAAAATTTATCCCCTAGAACTTTTTGAGGAACTCTGTATATGTCAACTCTGTATACTTCATATTTTCAGAATGTACAGTTTTGAGAGCTCTACAAATTTTACGAAAAAAGAAGGATTTTTTACACATGCTGTATAGTGTGACTGATATTGTATTTATTCCAGACATATACGCTGTAACTTTGCAGTATCTTGTCCTGCAGCACGTACTCTCAGTATCCGAAATTTGGATCAACTGTTGGCGAGGTTACATTAATTTAAGAAATTTAGATGGTGTTTGACCATACACTCCTATTAATCATTCCCGAAATTTCATCAATCCTTTTACAGAAACCTGTGCAAACCAAGTGAAAGGATGAATTTTCCCAAAACAAAGCAACCAAGAAAAGCTAAAGTTGGCTGACTATATATTAAGTCGAATTTTGATTGTTTCCGAAATTTAGCTGAGAATACTGACTGGACAACGCTATAATACCGTTCTCTTGTTCCTCTAGACCTCTTTAGTGATCTTGATTTAGACATTTTTAATAAGAGTTTCCTATTAAAAAGGATTATAACTAAATCAAAAAAGCCATGGATTACTCTTGATCTAAAAACATCATCGAAAAATTTAAGAATGGTATGTACGTTGAGAATATATACAACTAACCCATTTTTCCATTACTTTAATGCTAATAAAATAATTTATAGGCAAGTTATAAGAAATGCCAAGCAAAATTATTATAGTGATATACTGGAGAATGCACGCAATAAAACCAGGGAAAATAGGAGTATTATTAATGGACTGAGAGGTAATTCATTGGAAAATAGTCAATCTTCAATTGACGCAAATGTGTTTAATCAATCCTACTGTACAGTAGCTGAGAAGCTGACAAATAATACAAACCGTCAACTAGATCCCTTGTCTTATGCTCGACATAGTTTAGTTCTTTCAAGGGCTCCTTTTACTTTACTCACACAGATCTACATGAAGTTAAAAAAGTTATACATACAGTTAAGAATAAACACACCTCTGGGATTGATGGATTGTCTGTTAAGATTCTTCAGGGCCTACCGGACCAATCGCTCTCCTTTCAGGTATATTCAATAAATGTCTCTTTTGAAACTGCCACATTTCCAAATAATTTCAGTGTCCATTGTAAAACCTCTATTTAAGAGTGGCGAACTAAATAATTCAGCTGGTTACAGACCCATCTCACTTTTACCATGTTTGAAATCGGGATGCTGGCTGGTTACGCAAAGGATGATGACATTTCTCACTAAACACAGCATTTTAAGTAAATGTCAGTTTGGTTTTCGAGAGAGTACAAGCATCAATGATGCGATGTCTGCCTTTCTGGGGGCCTTTATTTGGGCCTAAATATTAAGGACGCAGCCGCGGCGGTGTTACTTGACTTCTGCAAAGCGTTTGATGGCGTGAATCATGGTGTACTGCTCGGTAAGCTCTTTAGGTATGGTTTCAGAGGCGTTGCTCTGGAGTAGTTTGAGTCATTTTTGTCGGGTAGAAGGCAGATTCTCAGGTCAATGGGAGATTTATCTGATGGTTGTTTCACGAATTTTGCGGATGATGCAACTATTGTATGGTCTCATAAAGAACAAGAGTTATCAATGAGAATTGTATCGGATGAATTATTAAGGGTTAAACAATGATGTGTCTCCAAATATAAGTAAAACTAAATTATTGGGATTTAAGTTTGTTTGCACGGACCAGATAAATATACAGGATACACAATTAGAAATAAATAACTGTAATACATTTCTTCGAATATTCATCGATGATAGGTTGAAATTTCATGACTACATTTTAGCCTTGAGATAGAATTTGGCTAGAGGGTGTTTTGCTGTTAGGGTTGTCGCAGATGAACTGGGACAGGAGCATGTAAAATCAGTTTTTTTTCTCTTGTAGAAAGTTATTTGCGCTATGGTATTGCTTTTTGGGGATGCTGCAGCCAATATCTATTTAATTCTTAAGCGGTTAGGTATGTTTGTCGTAAAAGTTTTAGAGAGACTTGTAAGACTTTATTCAAGGACTTAAAAGTGTTGACATTGTGGTGTTTGTTATATTGGAAACAACCTGCTTGTTTTGTATAAAGTCTATGCAAACACTGATTTGCAGGCGCGTTCCTGGGGTGTCAGGCGCCTGCGTGCCTGATGTATTTTGCCTCCCCTTATATGCAATTTTAAAATATTAATTAAAAGTAGTATGTATGCATATAGGTATTTAAGAACGTATTTTTATTGAGGTTAAATATGAGGAAACAAGTAAACTAAACAGGAGGTGATCAGACAATAAAAACAAAAGCACTCGGATTCTAAGCAAAAGTATATACATACATAGCTATTAATTAACTTATGTATAAAACAAGAATAAGAGAAACAAATACACATTATACATTATAATAAAATACGACTGGCTTTTAAAGATGCAAATTCGTTTATCATTTCATTGTGATCAATGGCTTCACAAATCTGATTTTCAATAGAAATAATTGCTAAATAAGATAATCGTTCTTGGGACATAGAAGCTCTTAAATAATTTTTTATAATTTTTAATTTTGGAAACTTCTTTCTCCCGATGCCACCGATATGAGTAAACACAAAAATATCCTAAGGGCTATAAATAAATTGGGAAACAAAGATATTAGATTACTTTTGGTAATATATAATTGAAAACATTTAGAGGCGGGTCTGCATGTCTGCATCTGTTTTAAATTTAGGGTTTAGAGTTTTGTAAGACACGATTTCATTATGCAAATCGACTCCATCAATATCTTTATATATATTATCATATATTTGAATTTGCAAAGTTATACCTAAATCCATGCATGATAGTCTAATTACTTCTGAACCGTTTTTGAAAATTGCATAAAAAGCCAAACAAATCATTAAGTTTACTAATCCCTTCAAAACGTCTTTGTAACGATTGAATTGTGGTATCCAAAATTTGAAAATAAGAATTTATTTTAAATTGTTGTTGGGATCGAAAACAGGTTCATCAGTACTTTCATATGAAAATTGATTCTTGGTTCTTCTGTGTCGCACTAAGGGAAATACTGGCTCTACCTCATTCTTGTGGGCTTCTGCTACAGCTACACTAATAAAAAATATCGAAATCATTATCTGACCGTTTTTCAGTAAAATAACTAATAACATTTTTTACTCCTTTATAGCATTCATCTAAATTTAAATTTGGATTTTGGAGCATCTTGCTAATCATATTAATTTTTAATAAGAAATCGTACCAAATGACAATCAAACAAATTAATTTAAAAGTTTTGATTTTATCTAATAATGACTGTGCCGTGTGTTTAGTATTCATATCTCTTAAATTATCCTCCTTTAAATAATGTAAACTTAAACAAATTTCATATAATTGATATCTTAAAGGGCGAATAGCCTTAATTCTGCTTTCCCATCTTGTTTCACTTACTGATTTTAACGTCAAATTTCATACATTTTTTTAATATGTCCCATCGGTAAGGCGAAGCAGAAAAAAAATGAAACAATTCTTGAATGATAGAAAAAAAACCAACAGTTTCATGTGTAATATTAGCGGCATCATTAACAGTCAAATTTAATGTGTGAGCCGAACAAGGCACAAACTTTGCTCTGGCATTAACATTTTGAATTTGAGCTTGAAGCCCTATATGTTTACCAGACATATTTATATTTGCACCGTTATAGTAGCCCTGGCCCCTCACATCCTGAAAATCTATATCAAATTTTGGAAATATTTGTTCTGTTAAAAATTTGAACAGTCCTGCGCCTGTTGTATTTGTTACTTGAAAAAATCGACTTCATGGGATGAACAATGAACAAATCGTACAACAAAAGTAAGCTGCTCAACATGGCTAGCATCGGGAGTTTCATCTAAAATTATTTTCCTT
The DNA here is from genome assembly GCA_016904865.1 of Pissodes strobi. NCBI lineage: Eukaryota > Metazoa > Arthropoda > Insecta > Coleoptera > Curculionidae > Pissodes > Pissodes strobi. The sequence goes on from MU181948.1 coordinate 54,476, forward strand.
TTGATAGGGAGGTTCGAGTTCGATTATAAAGATAATAGTAATAATAATAATAATACAAAATTAAAAATGGATTGTGTTTTAAGTCGGCACGAGATCGAATTGGCGCCCTAACTTTTGCCGCCTGCGTGCGGTGCATTCGCTGCATACCCGCCAGGAACGGGCCTGCTGATTTGCTTCAAAGGGTATGTTGTATCACTTTTTAAAAGTAAGGCATTTTATAGCCTCACAGAATATTTTGAGAGTGACTGGGAGTAAACCCAGTGTGCAAGTTTTCAATTTTAAATTTTAATTTTATGTCTTTCTGTGATACGTGATATTGTATTTTAATAACTTTAATATTTTTTTATTTTTTATATTTTATTGTTGTTTGCTGCTCATTGTTACTTTTTAGGTTTACGTTATTATATTAACATATTATGTGTTAAAGTCTACTCTCATTCTTTGCGCAAGATTTTATTTAGGAGAAAGCTTTGTCATCAAATACTTTGCATTTTCATGATAATAAATCAAGATTTGATTTGATTTAATGTTGATTTGATACTGGTCCTGTTCTAAGAAGACTGGCGCTTATACAATCTCGATTTGCTGAAGAGTAGGTTCTTATTGTCGGGCAATTTATGTGGCGTCAGATATATAGACGATCAGCGGCTGAAAGATTTAGAAATCTGATCAATCAAATTGCTTAGCGCGACTCCTTCTCCGATCAATTATTATATTATTATTATACAATATTTGCTAAGTTAAGTTGGGGTTCGGACCTATTATTTACCGGTGCAAGTATAAATTTATTTTTTTGTTACATCATACTAATAACTTTGGACTAGTGTCTTGTAGATAAAAATTAAGCACGCAGCAAACGGCAATGATCTTTCTAGTTATATGTTACATTCAGTTCAAGGGTACATGACAAAATTATAATTCTGGCAATAATTTTCGATTTAATTTTTTTTGTGTGAAAAAAGCTTCTTCCGCAATTTTTCTTAATCTACTTTATTTTATAGGCCCTTTCTGTTATATTTTGAGGTTTTAAAACGTCACACTGGAGCTTTTGTCATTAATGTGACCAAGTAATAGTTGAGGTAAAAAAAGACAACTTTTTGGTAAATTGATTGTTACTCTCTGCAAAAGTGTGACAATTAAGGATGCAAAGAAATGACGTCACTGCGTATTCGAACAAATTCTACTTTAACTATATCGTGATAAAAGTCACATGCAAATGACAGAAAATAAACGTGTTATAAACATTAAAATACGTTAATATTCTTGTATTGTTAAATCAAATTTTGATACAAAGAATGAAAAGCAGTGCGAAAAAGTACTTTTTCGCATTGAGGCGAGAGATACTATTTTAAGCACTCAAAACTTAATGACTTTTGACATGAAATGGTAATTTAATAAAAAAAAAGTTTTAGGCGAGTTCGTTTTTTTGCTCGCAAGTATAAATCAGAATCCGCGAAATCCTTTAGGCCCACTATACAAATGCGGCACCAAGAATGAGAAATGCGGTCGATACGTCGCGGATTCGCTGGTGGCGATGCCGCAAGCAGCAGCAGAGGCGATAGTCATTCGTTTCTCGGACCGCTCGACGAAGAGACGGCTTGATAGAGCGCGCTCGTGTGACATAGAGACAGACGCGTGGTCGCGGCAAAATACGCGGCTCCCCCGATATTTGATTGTTTTTAGGACTTTCTGTCGGGTGCATGACGGATATTTTCTCCAATTTGTTTGTTTTCGTGCTCTCTGGATTTTACTCTGATTTTGGATTATTTTTTTAGTGACATTCAATTTAGTAATCTTGGAGCGACGGATAGGAAAAATACTCAATAAATATTTTTGTAAGTTCAGTATTTTTCGAAATTTATAGATAATAAGCACTTAATGATTATGTTCAGTTAGTGAACATATTCTTACTTTCAAGAAGAGCATTCATTAGTGATAATAAAAAAGAAACAAATTGAAGAATCATAAAATAAATCATTCTAGATGTATATGGTATCCAAAAACTACGGATTTGTTTCCATCAAATACCATGTATATTTACACACCTCTCTATTATTAAAAAGCTTTTAAAAAATATTATATATAATACATTTCGCTGGGCTAGTTTTTTAGGTTTTAAAATTACTTTTTATGATAAAACATAGGGAATCAATGTTTTCCATTTGAAGGTTAAGTTTATTGATTTTTTTTTAATGAGGAAAAGACTATCAATACAGTTTGACTCAAAAGTTTTTAGAAATAGCCGAAAGAATAAGCATTCTATATAGCAGCTGACAGTTCGCGGGCAGTTGGAGAAATTAAATGATTTGATGCCGAATATTAACTAATCCAATACTAGTTGATTCAACATTTAAACGGTAGTAGATATTTGAATATAGTTAATATCGAAAATTTTTGAAACCTTGGGATGCAAATGATAAAATTATTGGCCGTCATAAGAAAAATATTGGGCGAATAATTTTCCAATTGGTTGAGGAAATTTTAAACTATTCCAGATTTTTCAATTTTTATTTCGATAAATTTTGACTACATGGTGGCTGTTAAATAGCATGAACCTTATGGCAAAGAATATTATAGTATTAGAATTTTCTTTGCTTATGGTTAGGAAACGATTATAGAACAAATATTAGGTGAACATAACGACCTGACCATTAATGAATCAGATTATTAATATTAATGATGCAAGAGATCGAAAATGTAAATATGCGCCATTAGAGATCTATAGGTATTTGCGGCAAGTGAAAGGGAATAGAAATTTTTCAAAAACGCATTAAAATAAAATGAGGTACAGGGTTTTCCCGTATAATTGCGCACCCCTTTAAATTCTTTATTTTTATAGATAGAAAAAAATAGTTTATATGAAAGTTGCAGAATTTTTCATGAAGATTTTCATGGTTTAAGAAAGAAAAACAAATGATAATCGGAAAATTAACCAATCACTATCAACTTCGTTATTTTAAATGGAACACCCTGTATATGTTGAAAATTCATATTCTGCTAATCTTCCTCTTTCCAAATATATATAACTTATCTATGTTCGGATAAAGGAGTTGCAAGGTATTTGAATTTAAAATTTGTTCTTATAAGCCACAAATATATTGTATCCACTACACTACACTAATTCGAAATGTTTCGAATGGCTTATAAGAACAAATTTTAAATTCAAATAACTTGCAACTCGTTTATCCGAACATAGATAAGTTATATATATATTTGAAAAGAGGAAGATTAGCAGAATTTGAATTTTCAATCATATACAGGGTGTTCCATTTAAAATAACGAAGTTGATAGTGATTGGTTAATTTTCCGATCATCATTTGTTTTTCTTTCTTAAACCATGAAAATCTTCATGAAAAATCCTGCAACTTTCATATAAACTATTTTTTTCTATCTATAAAAATAAAGATTTTAAAGGGGTGCGCAATTATACGGGAAAACCCTGTACATATCAAGGCAGTTAATTAATCTAAAAAGCATCGTGTTCCTTGTTAATTTTAAGAATTAATTTGAAACAATATTTAATCGATTATTAAAACTAAGTTTAGATAGACTAACTACCAAAGATAATACTAAGAGACAAAACTTTCAATTAGAAAATATTAATTCCTTATCAAAAAATAAAAAAATATTTTTAAACTTAAAAATCTCAAAAACTACCAAAGCAAAAATATCATATTTGATATTTTTGAAAGGTCCTTTTCAATGTTTGTATAAATAATAATAGTAAAAATAATAATAATAATAATAATAATAATAATAATATTAATAATACTAATAATATTAATAATAATAAACAAGGCTATATTTCAAAGTTATGAAACTATAATAAAATAATAATGAAACGAAATAGGGACAAAAAAGCACACAACAATCGAACTACCACCAAGATTACAATGTATATACATGACTATGCATCTACACTATTAAAATATTCCTCAATACTGTAGGGTTCTATATTGAGTAAAAACCTAAACAATGTTTTTTAAGTAATATAATATTAGGCGTTGCACTGATATTATTTGGAAAACTATTATAGAACTTTATGCAATTATAGTATGCTCCACCTTCATGCATAGTCAGTCTGTGTTTAGGATAATTGTAAGTGTGTGTTCTTGTGGAATAGTAATTTTGAGGTATACAGTCCTTAAAAAATTCCTTATGTTTATAAAAATACAAAACCCATTCCTAAATATAGATGGCAAACATGGTACGAATTTTGAACCCTTTAAATTTTCCCCGACACTATTCTCTTAGTTTAAGTTCTAATATTATTCTAAGTGCCCTTTTTTGACAGACAAATATTCTCCCTACACCGTTACTTTTTCCATACAACACAATGCCAAATCTCATATGTGATTCCACGCTAGCATGATAAACCATTTTTTTTGTTTGGATAACCACGATCTGCACGATTTGTTCAGCTTGCAAGTGATATATTCTACATGCTGATCCCAAGTTAAATTTTTATCCAAAAACATACCCAGAAATTTTGTGGTGTCTTCAATTGGCACCCTTTCTTGTTGTACATTTACATAATCTGGAATATTTAACGCATTTCTTTGCGTAGCAAACACAACCAAATTTGACTTGACTATTAAAAACTAATTTATTTTTCGTGAACCAATTTTTTGCTAAGGTCATTATTTTTTCTACCTTGGATATAAGGGTTGGGAATTGGGATGACAGGGGACATTGTAAGAAAACTAGTGTCATCTGCATAGTTTACGATTCTGATATTATTTTCTTGATAAAAATCCTCAAGATCGTTTATATAAACAACAAACAGCAATGATCCAAGAACACTACTCTGTAGTATTCACATGACAATATCAGACGTTTCAGAAAGTACCTTATCATTACCATTATCAATTACTACTCATTTTTGCCTTTCAGATAAATATGATTTAATCCACTTTAGGGCAAATTATCGTATACCGTATAAATTTAATTTTCTAACAATATCTCGTAATTTAAAGCATCATAGGCTTTGCTCAGATCAAGATATACACCGACAGGAATCTCCGCCCTATCCAATGCACGTAATACACATTCAACAAACTCAAATCCTGCTGGTTGTGTCGATCTGTTCCTTATATAACCATGTTGAGATTTACTTAATAAATTATTAGCTGACATAAAAGTTACTATTCTATCGCACATAATATTTTCGAATATTTTTGAAAATGATGTTAATACGCTAATTGGTCTGTAATTTTCAATATCTGATGGATCTCCCTTTTTAAATACAGGTACAACAATTGCTAATTTAAGTTGCTGAGGAAATATGCCAAATCTAAATGAGTTATTATTGTTATTAAGGATGTGCACCAAGGGTTTTATAAAAGCCATGATTGCATGTATAACCACGGAGGTAGATAAACCGTCATGTCCACTGCTATATGCTTGTCCTTCAAACCACCTACCACATTAAGTACTTTCCGCTCATCAACCAACCCTACAGTCATACTCTCCTGATTATATAGTATATTAGCAGTAAATGAAATAACTGGCTGTTTTTCTAATAAGTTTTGAGTTATTTTGACTAAATAGTTGTTAAATTTATTTGTAAGTTCGGTTTTTTCACCTTCGATTACGTTCCGTTTGGAATCTTTTCCCAATATTTCATTAACCACGCCCCACACTCCCTTCGTTTTATTGTCACTTTTCGTTATTTTTTTATTGTAAAGGCCTTTCTTTTTTTCTATTAATAACTTATCGTAATGTTTTTTTGTTTCTATGTACAGGTCCCTATAAATCATATTACTATTTTTTAGGGCATATAGCCCATCTGGGTGTATTTTGCATTTTTCTATTTCCGGATCCCACTGTCTATACCTATTTAGATTTGTTATAATTTTTTGCCTGAAATTTTTGCAGTGAAGACACTTTCCAAATGTATCCAAGATGCGACATCGACAAACAGATTCCACTGTTCATCAACTAAACTGTCTTTTATTCGAAGAACTTCTTCCCACCTATGTTTTTTTAGCATTTCTTTGAATAAACTTTTGTTTTTCTCGGTAAAAACTCTTTTTTCAACATATTTAGAATTTTTTTCAATACAATTTTAAAATTTTGTGCCAGGTGATCCGACATATGAAATTGCATTACCTCAGTTAACATGTCCCCTTTTAGATTAGTTATAATATTATCTATACATGTTTTATCGTTCCGTGTCACTCTTGTGTGTTATTTAATAACAAATTCAAATCCAAATGATGTTAAGAGTCCTATAAAACAAGATTTTTTTTTATTATTCGTATCTAAAAAGTCAATATTAAAATCACGTGATATAATAACAATATTTTTTCTGAAAATGATGGTATCATTTCCTCACACTTATCCGTAAAAATGTCATCGTCACACGTGGGTGGGCTATATACACACACTATTATGTACTTCTTCTTGTAGAATTCCACTTCACAGCTACAACACTCAAAATGTCCTTCCACATTTGATCTATTTATGTCTTTCCTTTCTTTATATTTAAATGGCACTTCCTTCATGTGAATTTCCTCTTGTTGAAAGCTTAAAATTGTTAATACTGTAGTTTTGGAGTTGTGTTTTCCAATGCTCAGTTGTACATAGTATCTTACAGTTGTTTTCTTTAGCCAGCATTTCTTCCATTAGTTGTCTAGCTTTGCCTATCGACTGCAAATTTTGATGTATAACGCTCATATATTTATCTGGGTGAATTAATTTGCCTCGATTAGTTTTGCCTTGTATTATTTGGTCTGGCCTATTTATTCAAAAAAATTATCTTTGTTGTTGTAGTTTACGTAAAGTCGTATTCTTTCCAGTTTTTTCTTGTACACAGGGCATTCCCAGTCTCTAGCACTATGTTTGTTTTCCGTGTATTCCATTAGTAAGCAGTTAACACACTGGTATTCGGTTTCTTCACAGTCTTTTGCAGAGTACTTTTTACTGCATTTAAAACAAATGTCCTCTTTAGCACAATATTTTGCAACGTGTCCAAATCCACAGCACTTAAAACACATTGCAAGCGGTAAATATTCCTGCACATAGGTTGCCACCAGGTCAAATTTTATTATTCGCCTTTTTAAAAACCACTTCACTATGTTTGCAGATGCTTCAATTACCCAGTCTTCTTTAAACGGGTTTCTACAAATTTTTTTCACTACGACTTTTATTTTTTTGAAAAAGTCTGCTCGGGCGTCATTTATAACTTCTGGATTTTGTCGGATCAGTTCTGCTATAAAATCTTTTTCTTCATAACCCCTTTCGATTCCCGTCACCATAAACATCGGTTCTTGTCTTCCTATCTCTTTAATTTTAATATTACTAGTATTATTTTCAAGAGCTTTGGTAAGTTTTGCCTGTTCTTTGCTATGGCTTTCTACTAATATTACTCCATCATTTATAAGTCTTATATTTTTGAGGGATCCTCCTATGTCCTTATTTTTTACATTATCTTTCAATGTTTGGATGGGCATCTTGGGGTCTTGATTTTCTAGTATTCTAATTATTGTTACAACTCTCGACGTTGTCGGTGCGGTAGCCCATACTGCTGTTTGTCTTGTCTGTTGTGGTATTTTTGTCAAGACTGTATATACAACTTTAGTGCGTCTCGTTTTCTTAAGCACATTGATTATCATCTTATCATCAGTAATAAATTATACACCTAATTTCCTGTACATAAAAAAACAAAATTTAGATAGGTGGTCAAAATTAACCCAATAAATCCTAAAATATGCTATTATTTCACACATTTTTATTAAATACTAATTTGGTGATGAGAACAAGTCAAGCGTAAAAGATTTCTATCTTTGCAAACTCGTTACTAAGATGAATAATGAACATATACTTAATGGGGTTTAGAAAACAGTATGCCTCGACGTCGATTCTACAATTTCATTATCCAAATCATTTCCCAATTTAGGTCTAAATAGAAATGCCCCTTGTAAAACATAACAATAACACCGAGATTGAAATTATCTACATATTAATTTACGACAGTACGGAAAGTGCCTAATTTGTGCACTTGTTTAGAGCGGAATGGCAAGTTTTACTCCCTTGCGCGGAAAGCGATTCATGAAAATATATAAAACATTAATCTTATAATGCAATGTTCTAATGTTCTAGATAACGTTTTACTTCGTCGACCACAATTTTATGAACCGATATATTTTTGATATACAAATCTTTAAAAAAATGAACAAAAGGTTTAGTTACTGTTCAAATCATCAGGGCGTACCTAATTTCTGCAAACATCTGTTCGGATGGTTTGATTTCCTAGATAAGAGACGAAATGCCCTGTTAGTTTTTTTAAAAAGTAATTGTCATGTTCACAAAATACTCAAGTTTTTTTCCGTACCAAATGCGAGCCAACAGTTTTTCAATTTTTCAAAAATAATAATCAGTAAACGTTTGATGCAAAATATTAAGTAGGTAATTAAATAGTCGGCCCGATGGTAATAGTATTTTAATATAATAACGAGAATTATACAAACCTTGGGATGTATATGATGAAATTATTTCGCAACAGGATGGCGGTACTTTTCATAATGTAGTCATCCTAAAAAAATTATTGAGCAAATATTTTCCAAAAAGGTTGTGGAAATATGGAACTATTCCAAAGTTTACGATTATGAATATCCTTTTAAAAGAAATATGAGGTGAACATAACGACCTAACCATCGAAGAATCAGATAATAAAGGAAGAAACCGAAAATGTATATACCCGCCATTAGAGATCTATATTTGCGGCCAGTGAAAGAAAAAAAAAATCAAAACTGCATTGAAATAAATAAAGTACATGTAGAGGCAGTTATTAATTTAAAAATCTTTTATCAATGTTAATTTCATATTAATACAAATTAATTTGAAATAATGTTTAATCCACTATTAAGACTAAGTTTAGACTAACTAACCTTCATACTAAAAAACGTAACATGCAAATAGAAAATGTGAATTCCATTAAAAAATTTAAATATAAATTTTATACCTAAGTATCTCAACATCTACCAAACGAAAAATATCATATTTGATAATTTTTGATAGGTTCTCTTAATACCTTATACAGAATATTCTATTGTGTAGTATATTCAGGAATTTTTAAACACATTGTATAAAAATCTTTGTAGTCAGTATTAAATTATAAAAGAAATTCTATCATTGCAAACCCATTACTAAGATGAATAATGAATATATACTTAATGCTGCTTAGGAAACGGTATGACTCAACGCCGACTCTCCAATTTTATTATTAAAATCAGTTCCCAATTTAAATCTAAATAGAAGTTCATCTTGTAAAATACATCATTAAAATCGAGATTGGTACTATCCACGACCGTACGGAAAGTGCCTACTTTCGCGTACCTACTTATTTTAAGACGGAATGTGGTCTATTATTAAAACTAAGTTTAGACCAACTATTCAAAACTCTAAGCAAAAAATATCATATTTAATATTTTCGAAAAGTATTTTGAATATATTTTTTTGAGATTTGTATAAATATATAGGATATTCCATTAACACGTTCCCTGCCGTCACGGTCTATAGGACCGAGAACGAAGTGTTCAAGCTATAAAAACTCGATCCTATAGACCGATATAAAACGGTTCGCACACGCCAAATCGGTCTATAAGACCTAGATAGCTAAAAGGTTCCCGAGCGCCGCCGGTCTTTTCTTTAGTGCCAATAAGCATGATAATAGACCGAGCCGGCCTGTGAGACAAGTTCGCACCTAGCAGTTTTGATTTTTTTTTAGATTCTACTAATGTCAGTACAACATAGATCTTATAAAAATGTTTTCATATTTTCGTCTTTTATTTGAATTCATTGGCAAATGTTTTAAAAATATACCATAATATAATCACTGAATAAGCCATTAATAGTATATTATTTTATATGGAGGAAAAGTAACTTTTCCTCCAAATAAAATATGCTGTTTTTTCTTCCTATGTCGACAAATTAATGCAAAAACATCTCTTTTTAATAGTAATAATATTTAATTATTATTAAAGATAAGTGGGTTCGCAAGACGGCTTGGACCGGTGTCGGTGAATAGGCACAGGTTGTTGCTATAGTAATGCAACATAAAGCTGTCAGTGAAAAAAAACAACTTTGGTGTGCTCCAGGTACCGTATAACACCTTTATAGTCAGTAATGAACTATACAGCTGATTTTGTACACATACATATAATTGGGCAGCACAAAAGTATTTTTATCTTTAAAAACAAAAGTTAAATAGGTGACCAAATTTCAGCCAATAACCCTGGACATAAATCTTAAAATATTGTATTATTTTATATACTCTTTGCAAATACAAATTAAGATAAAATCAAGCGTTGCAAACTCATTATTACTAAGGTGAACAATGAACATATATCTAGTATATTGATCTAATTTTTTTAAATATATTTTAAGATTTCCTGTTTATGCATATCTGGAAAATTCAATATTTTATTTTTCCTAAAGTGATTCTGCTCGATAAGAGAATTTGTTTGTCACCCTCATGGCCTTACGTTGGAGAGAAAGCCCTCTAGTGGTGTCCGCCGCATGTCCCCAAGCAAGCAAAACATAAGATAGTTTTGCCTGAATTATTGCATGGAAGGTCATCAGAAGAACCTTTTCTCAATGGATCAATATCGATTGCCAACTCAATTTTGGGTCATGCTAGACCCCACGGAGTCTCACACTATTCAGGTTATTTTGAGAATTATGAGGTTTTAAGAGTGAAGATCATAGTTTCAATATTTGATACATATTAGCTGAGGTGTTTTGCATGAGACCAGTCAGTTACTCTAGATCGGGCTCCGACCAAGTTACATCAGGGATTAAACTTATTCATTTGGGAGTTCCGCTGATGTCTATACTGAGGCCACTCCTATTTATGGTTTATGTTAATGACTTGGTGGCCTGCGATCCCAGTGTTGATGACACGTCTACATCAACATTGGGATCGTGGGCTACCAAATAATTCACGTAAAGCACAAACAGGAGTGAAATGAATAAGTTTTATGCCCGATGTAACGCAGAAAGCGGTTCATAAAAATAAATAAAATATTTATGAACCTTATAATACATTGTTCGAGGTCACGTTTTATTTTGATCATAATTTTATGATCGCATATATTTTTAATAAGCCAAGCTGAAACAAAATATATTTCTATATACTGTCCGAATTATCATGCCATACCTACTTTCTGCAAACATCTGTTGGGAAACTTTTAATTTCCGAGCAACAGGGTGTTAATAAAAATGCCTCTTTAATTTTTTTTAACCGTATTTGCTATGTTCTCAAATGTGTAAGTTACTTTCAGTTAATATAAAGCTGCACTACTGGAATATTAGCTTTTTTTGGCGATCACTGATTTTTGTTAGAAAATATAAACAAATAATTTTCTTCGAACATTATGAATAAGCCGGATAACTCTGCCTCCCACACCTCATTACAATAGTTTTGTCCTGATAAAATCCGACATTATCGGTTGCTGAAAGGACCAAAAAGTCTACATCGCAACATTTAAAAAAAATAACAGCCATTTTAATGAAATGCCTTTGGCCAGGGATTTCCAAGAATGGACCCCTTGCAACTAATTTTTCTTAAACATTTTGTCGCGCTAGTCTTCAAAATTCAGTGCTTTGCTTAACTATAGTTGCCTGATAATACTATAATAACATATTGCAACCCCGTCTAGTCAAAGCAGAATGGGGCGAGCGGAAAAAAATCGAGGAGGGATAATAACTACGGATTCCAGAGAGATTGGAGTAAATTCTAAATTTATTTCCCCGATTATATCTTCATCACGGCTTTGCAGCAGGAATAAAAAATATGACTAACTTACTTTAATCATTATAACTTCTAGGCGTTGTAAATTTGTAATCAAAAGTTTGAAAATTGCATTTTGCTGTTCAGTTCTATATGAAGTGTGAAAATATGAACTGTTTGTTTCTAAAGCACTAGTGCTATAAAATCTCACTTATTCGTGTAGACAGTATAGGAATTGCGCACGACTGTGAATTTTGGAGTCGAGGTCACAAACAAAGAAGTTCGGAAAATATCCTTTCCACGCAAGAAAAAGCACATCTATATTTATTCAGAAATAGCTATAATACACTTAGTATTTCAATATATGGGGTTATTAGCCATTTAATTGTCATTACTTGCAATATTTATATGAAATATGTAGCTCGCAGGTTGGTGATATTTTATGGGGACGCCAAGACACTGGTTATTGAAATTGCTTTTAGTTAATGATAATTGAGGCAGATGAAAGCAAACATTGACTTGAATTAAGAATTTCTGGGCCATTTGATTTGCCATTTCTACGGAGTCTCTGTCAAATAGCCTTCAGCCACAATAGTATCAGTCCCTCCAACTGATAATATTTTTAACTTTGTTACATCGACTCCCTGAATCAGTCAAGTTATAATAATGATAATAGTATATTATTTTATATGGAGGAAAAGTGATACTTTTCATGGCGCGCTCGTGTTTAACAGCCGAACGAAGTGAGGCTGATAATAGAGAGCACGCCATGAAAAGTAACTTTTCCTCCAAATAAAATATGCTGTTTTTTCTTCAAATGTCGACAAATTAATGCAAAAACATCTCTTTTTAATAGTAATAATATCTATTATAATTATTATTAAAGATAAATGGGTTCGCAAGGCGGCTTAGACCACGGTCGTAGGTGGCCTTGCTTAGACCGGTGTCGGTGAATATAATGTAACATAAAGCTGTCAGTGGACACTGTCAACAATAATTATTTGTTTAAGATTGCGTCTCCGATTGCGTTTTAATTCCGTATTGATAAGCAGTTATTGAGTAAGTTCGATTAAATAATAACCAATTTGTTCCTAAATTAGTGATTTTTAGAAATGCAGTCACAAATTGAGTGACAAATATAAATTGTAGTTTAGTAAATCTTGAGTTGTTGACGCTTATTTTGTTGTCTGTTTGTGTTGTATCTATGTTGCTATGACAACACTTTTACCTCCGCCGGCGGAAAAGTGAAAAGTAAAGCTCCGGCGGAGGAAAAATGAAACTTCACGGCCGCCTACACAGTCGAGTAATGACGGATTTACTGACGTTTGAAGAAAATAATAATTTGTCTCATAATCCAGCATAATAATATGTCATTAGTAGTGTTTCCAAAGTACTATCCAAAACTTCAGGATGTCTTTCCAGCGACAGTTAAAGGAAAAAGTTCCTACAAAGATATGACAGGAAATGTTTTTTAAAATTATGTTTATGCTACATTCTCAAATGCTAGAGTTACATCGAGTTAATACAAAGCTACACTCTTATCACAGCTTACGCCATGTCACTCGCCAGAAATCTAACTTTTTTCTGACACCAGTAGCGATGCTAGAATTGAGCCAATACATGTTCTTTTCTCAAAATATCGTTTTTCTAAAAATTAGTTCTATTTTTGTTGGAAATGGTTTTAAAATAATATGAAAATTGAATAACTGTTGACCTGCTACTTTGTATGTACAGAAAAAAATTGATTTTTCCTCTAACTACGCAAGTGCAGTGATCGCAAAAAACCTAATATTCCAGTAGTGCAGAGTCTTTTGGAAGCAAAAAAATCGATGCTAAACTGAGCAATAGGCCCATCAGCTCCATACCAAAAAGCTAATATGATAAATCGTAACAGAGCTTAAATAGACACTTAGGTTCTGAAAGTATGTGCTTATTAATTTTGCTGACATTAAAAAAAAACATTAAAGTCAAAAAAAATCAATAGAATAAATAATCACTATATCTCACTAGATTTACTTAAACAATAACCCCATCACTATGAAGAGCATATTTCTTCCAGGATAATATAATCTCAAAGCAAGACAATTATTAGACTGGGGACTTCGCCAGAAGCAACTGCTCCAACACAAAAGGCTCAAACTTACTTACAAAAGGTCCGGTTGTAAATATTCGATATTGGCTACGGACAGCTGCTGAATAATGTCCAAATTTTCCGATTTTGCTTTGTTATTTCATCTATAAATATTTTTAATGAGATTTCAGGTAAATAAATCTACTTACTAAAAAAAATACATGTCTTGGTATGCTAAAACTAAAAATTTTCCTGCTACAAAGTCTACCAGAAATTGCTTTAATTTACCAAAAGCTCCACATGTTCCCATCCTTACCCATTCTTTCAGATTCAAACCGTTTTCAATGAGATTTCGAGCAATTAAATGTATACATTTACAACTTAATATACCAATATGGCATATTAGGCGAAAAATCCACCACCTTTATTACTACTAAGCCGCTTTGTAGCCTTTTGCAACACTGCTAAATGGCTTAAGGAATCTAGTGCATAACTGCTGCTTAATAACCAAAACTCGGGACTAAGTAGCTTTGCCTTAGACTGGGAAATGGGAGGCGGGAAATCTTGCGTAAAATCGAGCTACGTATTTAAAATTGGGGGCCATATCGAATACATTACCAGCAAGGGAGGGACGAACTTTTGGTTTTCACAGTTCGCCTTGGGTAATATTTATTTTGCTGCTCAAACACTATTTCACCTCACCAATTCTATAATATCAAATATTACCTTTATCGTGTTCAATATATCGATTGTCATTATCTAAACAAACTATGTGTACCTATTTCTCTGAAAAAGCAAAGCGGACTGTTAACCCGTCTGCATTCGATTTAACTTATATCCGCTATTCATCTTTCAGTCATGACATTTCGCCAACGATATAATGGATGCTAAAATGCATTAATTTCTTGTCAATTATTTGAAAATGGAAACGCTATTGTTTCTTTATTTGCGAGGGAAACTGAACGAATCAAGCGGCAATTAAAATGCTTTGATTTTCCTCTTGTTAGGATTATGAAATTTATTGGTATATTTCCATCGTTAGTAACATTAAACCACGTTTGTCAAGATACATCATTATGTACTGCGAAAACAGGGAACATCATCACGATAGTTGCATTTATGTTTTTCGACAATAATTTATTGAGATGTTTTTAGCAGCTTTAATATCTTTATTATTATGCTCATCGTCCTTTGTATTGGTAGCAACGAAATCGATACGCTAAATAGAGCTGTACAGGTTATAATTAAATTTAGGTGAGGTATCAAATCAAAATAGCTGCATCTCTTTACTGGGGCAGAAACGCCGATGGCTCTAACCCTGTTGGAGCCATTGCCTGTCTAATACCAAAGAATCAATTCTTCCAGTATTAGAGTATTAGTCTCTACTTCATGTGAATCAGAGACTTGGCCGGTAATAGTTATCAATAGATGGACATATCGGACAAGCCATTGTTACTGTTCAATGATCATCAGTACTTCTGTTTTATGAGTGCCAGTCACTAATTGCTTCTGCATTCGTACTGATTGTCCTAATTTCAATATATGGATTTTTTTTTGATAGACTTTGATGTAGCTTAGATCAGATGCAATCCAACTTTAATACGATATGGAATTGTTGATTTATGATGGTTCACATATATATTTTAATATTAAATATTTCCTCTGATTCTTATCGTGTAGAAATAATGAAAATTTTTGTCAACATATAAACACTAAACAAGTCGTAACAGAAAATGAAAAAGCATTTTAGATTCAATTTTCCCTAAGACCAATTGAACTGTATCAATTTTAGTCGGACACAAATTCTATTTTAATCAAGCAAATTGCTAATTGAATAATAGCTGCACCAATTGCCATAACCTCGACGAATTTAGGATCAATCTAATTAAATCAGTTCGACTTTGCCGCCCCTTTAAAATTACGAACATAAATGGTTTGTTCCTTTTACCTTTCTGCGATTAAACCGAATCGGATTAAATTAAAACAACAAAGAACGCCTTTTCTTTCTAGATTTTCTCTGGAAGTCTTCATTAAAAATAAATTAGCCGAAAATAAATATAACTTCTAATTATTGAGTTGTCAGAACAGTATATAATAAATAATATCTGACGGTATGATACGTACAATCTCAGCCATTTCGTAGAACAGTTAAGAAATTGATGATTTTTTTTAACTTAGTAGTTAATTAGACCTTATTATCTTTAAATAATAGCTATGAAGGCCGGTGTTTATTTAATGATGTTTCTGACATTTTTGGTGATATTGTTTCACGCTTCCAGGATAACAATATCGCTACGAACGCTGCATTTAGTGAATCAAAAAGTGTGAAATTCATTACCCATGCTAGTTGAGGTTAAGATCATGTGAGTTTGGGTTCAATGATATTACATTCATTCATTCATTTTAGAAACTTTATCTTACGAACGCGAACCTTTAATCAATGCGTATTGTTTTTAAATTCATGCGTGCCTAAGACCGCATGACAAAAGTGAACAGTTCAATAACATCAAAAAATTTAAAATATTTTTCAATAGGGTATGCGATATCTAGTTAATTTGTGCAAAATAGAAAAATGGGAGAAATAATCGAAATAATAATTGCAATATGAACAAATATTTTGAATGTATTTGCCACAAAAATAGACTTCGATGCTTAAAGTAAAATTTTAGCTCGACATATCCCATAAAATCGGCATAATATGTTGCTATACGTTTGACAAATATCAAGATTCTTCGATCCTGGCCAATTTTCCCAGTTTCAAATCATTTTAAATTAGATTTCAATTAGATAAATATGCATATTAACTTACCACCAAGATTATACGCATCAAAATTTTGCAAATAAAAAATCGACAGAGACTACTCCTAATGGCCAGAAAATGTCTACAATCTCCGATCTGAGAATTTTCTTGGCATAAGGTCATCGAAACAACTTAAAACTATTTACTGATCGTTTTATTACCTCATCGATCCCTATAGGTATTTCCCAAAATACAGCAGGATTTCTAAAATATTATTTTTGTGTCAGTTTTCGTCATAAATATAAAATTTTAATTCAAAACGTAGCCTGAAAGTAGGCACAAATACGATGTATCATTTCCATATAATAATTTTAAGAGATGTACACATACACTTACACATTTTTTAAATTAAAGCAATTAACGTGCCCATGGGTTTTACAATACCGTATGGTACATTTTGCTAAGGCTGTCTACGCTTTTCCCATCATTTATTGCAAATTTCTTTTTGTGGATGGCGATGATTTCTAGAATTCTTCTCTTTTTAGCATTATTTTCGGTATCAAGTGTTTTTGTATTATCATAATCAAAGGAATACATTTTTGCTTTTTTTATGAAAGAGCCGTGGAATTTCCTTTATCATATTTGTGAAATAAATTTGACTTTCTTTTCTAAGCACTGGCTAGTTTGACCATATAGACTCCGTTACAGTTTGCAAAATGAATTTCATAAATAATGTTGCTTTTCCTATTTTAGTAGTTTTTGCTCTTAGTTTATAGAGAAATTATTAGCTAGTAAAAAATAATCCGAATAATAATAATTGGAATGTGAACAAATATTTTGAATGTATTTACGACAAATGCTATAGACTTCGACGCTTAAAGTAAAATTTTGCTTCGACATTTTCCATAAAATGGACATAAACCGCTGCTTTACGTTTAAAAAATGTCCAGATTCTCCGATCCTGGTCGATTTTCCCTCATTCAAATCGTTTTAAATGAGATTTTAGGCAATATGCATACTAACTCACCACTAGACTATACGCAGCGATGTTCTGAAAATAAAAATTTACCTAAAATTCTGTCATAAAATTGACAGAAACTACTCAAAATTTCCAAAAAAATTTCAAAATCCCCGATCCTGGCTCATATTCCCGCATTCAAATCATTTGGAATGAGACTTCAGGCAAATCTACTAACTTACCATAAAATTATATGCATGAAATTTTACCTCGAAATCTGCCATAAAATCGACAGAAGTGCACTGCACCTAATCACAAAAAAACAATTCAAATTTCATAAATAATCTTGCTTTTTTTAGTACTTTTTATTTTTAGTTTAGAGGAATTATTGGCCACTAAGTTATGTGCATTGTATTATATATTAATACTATATTTACCATTTTTTTTTTGATGTGATAGGCCGATTACGTAATATAGTTAGTCAGTCTTCTTTGTTTTAGTATGCTTGTTGTAATTACTAGAATTATACAATTATAGAATTTATGAATACGATATTAAAATAATTTATTAATTAATCTAATTGGTCACTTATTAAGTTTAAATGCATGCCTATTTATAGGTAGCAGTTTCCCGGTATTCTTAGTCTGACAACTGTATAGCGCGATCCGCCAGACCAATAATTTTTTTTTGGACACTAAGCTGAATACGTGTTTTAGTGTACCATTCTGTTCTAATATTTTCATTTTTGTGATGTATGGTCATATCCAGAAAATTAGTTTTTGTGTCTCGTTCAACTTCGATAGTAAATTGCAAATTTTTATGATATTCATTAATTTTTTTTTAACCCGTTATTAGCACAGCTTACCAAACAATTGGTACGCTGTGTTATTAGCTTGGCCTTGTGGGACAGCCATTCAACAGTCGTCCCCAAAGTTACAGAAAAATTAAATGTCAAAATTGAATTTGAGAGAATAGCTGTTTCGACGTCCTCCATTACTAGCTGAGCAACAATGCTGGATATAGTAAATAGACGATTACTTGAATTAATGTATTTTAGATACTGAATAAATGTAGTGGGTAATCCAAATAAGACATTAATGATTCACCCTTTAAAAAAGTCATCATCATTTGTAGCGAGGCCTCTCGTGTGGTTTTTGGTATAGATTCTCGTCAAGTGATTAGCATTTCTGTAAAAGTTACAAATTCCAAATATGCCTATTAATCTGTATTATCAAATACATATAATATTATATTATTTGTCAAATACCACTTTATACCAAAGAGGAATCAATTATTTGCATCAGAGATAAAGAAATATCGAATAAAACCTCAAAACTGGAAACCTGATCGCTGCTGATACACATATGCAGTTGACGATCAAAAGTCTAATGAAAATGCAAACTGGATATTCATAAAAAGTCCGACAATTGAGTTTGCTTTACTCCACGCTCAATTTATTGATTCACTTTGTTAAAACTGTAACTGTAACATTGTAAACCTAAAAACAGATTTCAGATTAAAATTGAATTCTATATCAGTAGTGCACGATGCATTATTAAATAGAATTTTATGTCGAATTTTGAGGTCATTTGGACATTTTAGGATATGTCTATAAGTCATACGGAACTTCAATAAGCAAAATATGGTAGCTTAAACAGCTTCCTGCTTTACAAATGTGGCCGCTAAATTGCTAGTATGTAGATACTGTTTCGTAAAATTTTGTTTTCATCATCAAAAAACTGGTGAGTGCTAAAAACCACACGATAAAAGTGAAAGCTTCAACAAGGCGAGATTAATATTACGGAATAAGTATTTTTTTTTTGTGTTCTATTCTATTCTATTCATTTTTCAAACGGCTGATTAAGATTGGTGAATAGGGTCGAGAAGAGAGAAAATATATTTAATAAGTGAAATAACCGTTGAATTTATGATAAATACTAGTACATGAAGCCTTCACTTCATAGGTCAATTAAGAAAATGTGTTCATATACCGGACACACAATACATACAGAAGATGGATGTGATTTTCAATGTCATACAAATGAAGTCGAAAGAAAAATCGTAAATGTAGTTAGCAAGCAATGCACTATCCCTATTATTGGCGCTTAAAGTTGCCTACATTGAAATATTTTGTATAAAGTAGATAGAGGAGTTAAGATGTATTCACAGGAATAAGGAAATTGAACACAGAATATGACATCAAATCCAAAATGGTGCGGAAGCTGATAAATTAATTAGCAGGAATATTCCTATTGCTTGCTATTAGACCTAAAGTTAAAGAAGAACTAGACCGTCCGGGAAAACTTGGACTAATAAAGAAGCAAATAGAACGAAAGGAGTGGATCCGTCGTATTGTTATAGCTCAGGAACCAAGTGGCAATGTGTGGGTGTCCGTTGATCTAAGAGAGTTGAATAAGTCGATCATCAGAGAACTTCATGAATCAATTTTGTCACAATTGTTTGAAGCTAAGTAATTTCTACAGTTCACAGTTTTCTAGGAATGGGGTGGTCTACATAGTGCAGGAAAAATGCAGTTTTGTGTTAAAAAGACAAAATAAGTTGGACGTATAATATCAGAAAATAGAATTGAGGTAAATGATGAAAAAAATAATAGAAATGGCAGCTACGAAAAATAAAACAGAACTGTAGAAATTTATTGGGTCAATTAATTAACCAATCTTAGCTAAAGATATATCAGTTCTGAAAAAATGAGTGAATTTAGGATGCGAAGGAGGCTGCATGTTTTGGAAAACAGAACATACTAATTACTAATATTCCTGTTTTGAAGCATTTTTAAAGAAAAAAGACAACTGTTCTATTTGTCGATGGGAGTAGTAACAATGCAGAATTCAAAGCCAATTGCTCTAAAAATAGCTATTGGTTATTTTGTTTGGATAAAGTTGATTCCATTACTATTTATATGACGTCAAGTTTATGGTTGAAATAGATCATCAATCTGCCTCCAAGATTGAAATGAATGATGCTGACATTTTTAAGACATAATTTTGAACTGGTTTGGGTTAGTTTGCACCTGGAAGAAATCTTTCAGATCCAGATACACTTTCAAAAACGACGCTAAAATATTCAATTGATACATCAGCTATAAAAAACCAGATAAAATTTGCAGCTATCTACTTCTCTAGCTTCAGATACAGCTACTGAGGAAATGGAAGTTGTGGCCTTAAAGGGAAAGTCAGGAGTTTCAATCGATTTATATACTTTCTGGGTAATGGAAGATAAATTTTATGTAGAAGATGGACTGATTTATCATGGCCAGGTAGATGAGGCATTGTGTCAGTTACATGGTCCTCAATAAGGTGTTGGTACTTGTGAAAACAAAACAAGAAACACAATTTACTGACTCGGAATGCCATAGAATATTGAAGAATATATTAAGAAATGTGATGTATGTATGAGCATTTTAAGGCTGAATATAAAGCAACCCCTAAAAACTATCATTTTCATCATCATCAATCGTCATCAATCAGCTATATGGTCGTCCACTTCTGGACATAAGCCTCCCGTAAATATTTCCATCTCTCTCTGTCCCGCGCTGCATACATCCAGTTTGTGTGGATGCGCTTCAGATCGTCTGACCATCTAGTGGACGGTCTGCCTCTGCTGCAAAGTGCATGATCTCTGGGTCTCCATTCGATTATTTTTCTTGTCCATCTGTCATCGTTTATTCTAGCCAGGTGACCCGCCCAATTCCATTTGAGGTTTGACATTCTTGGGATGGCATCTGTGACCTTCTCATTCTCACATCAACATTTGGACCCTATCTCTCAAAGAAAGCCCCAACATTGTTCTTGCCATGCTTCTCTGTGCCACTCTTATTTTATTTGCCGTTTTCCTTGTTAGTGTCATTGCTTCGGCTCCATATGTTAACATAGGCAACACACACTGATTATAAACCCTTCTCTTTTTGCACATGGGGATATTTGATCTTAAGATGTAGCTCGGTCTTCTAAGGGCTGCTTAGGTGAAACCTATTCTTCTGCCGGTTTCACAAGTCTGATTGTCTCTCTCCAATCGAATTTCGAAGCCCAGGTAATTATACTATCATATTTGCTCAATATTCGTGTCATTTACTGCTAGGTTTTCACTGATGGCCAGATTAGTCATGAACTTTGTCTTGATAATGTTAATATTTAGCCCTATTTCTTTGGATGCTAGTTACAGATTCTTTAGCATCTCTATTGCTTCTTTGAACTTGTCTGTAATTAATACCAGATCATCGGCGAAGCGTAGATGACTAAGCTTCTCGCCATTCATTCAGTCTATGACAGTATTCGCTTTCTTATAGATATGCTTTATAAGGTTGGTGTAACGATAGTCGATTCTGCAATCAGCGAGAGCTTTGAACATGCTATGGTGGACTACTGTGTCGAAAGCTTTTTCGTAGTCTACGAAGACGAGGACCAAAAGCTTATACTACTCTAAGCATTTTTCAATAAGGATTTTTATTGTGTGGAGCTGATCATTGGTGCCGTATCCCTTACGAAATCCTGCCTGTTCATTTGGTTGGTAAAGATCGAACTTCGTTGTCAGTCTTTTGGTGATGATCCTCGCAAACAGCTTATAAATCTGCGAAAATAAACTGATTGGGCTATAGTTTTGTATTTGCGCTATGTCTCTCTTCTTCTGGAGCAATATTATAATAGCCTTGTCCCAATGTTCAGGTTTTGTAGTATTCGTCAGGCAAGCATAATAGAGTTTGCACAGTATACCATTTTAAATTTGTATAAATCAGAAGAATAACTTAAAAAAAATTGGAAGCCTATTATAGAGGCTTTGGAAATAGTATTATTTCGAAACTATTGGGTTCCCTCTGAAATAATGTCACATTATGGACTTTCATTGTCTTTTGAATTTTTAAGTATTTTGTAGAAGTATGCGGTTTTAAAATGCCAAACCATACTACTCTAAATCAAATAGAATGATAGAGAGAACAGTCCAAACCCTAAACGGACTTATAGAGTAAGTGGTGCGAAATAGTGGCAATGAATGCCTGTGTATATTAGAATAGAACAATAATCTCGAAGAACTTTCACAAACTTCATCAGAAATGCTGATGGGAAGAAAGCTACGCAGAAAAAATATATGTTTGTTAGAGAATTTAAAATGTATATTTGAGACTAAGTCTACTTATAAGGAGCTTTTAAAGCAGCAATTAAAAATGAAGAAATATAATGTTCGACATGCAAGGCAAATGAAATAATTTCAACTGAATGAAGAAATATTTTATCAAGAAAGTCAGATAAATTGGAAGCCTGCAATCATTTTGAGGAACTATGGAGATGGCCAGTATTGTTATATTAAAACGGAAAACGGTTAAATGAATAGAAACCACAGAATCTACTTACGATCAGCTAATAGTTTCGCTCATTTTGTCGATGAAGAAGATGAAGCTGACGCTATGTCTGAAATATCTTATGAAGAGAGCAATTACAGTAAGGCAGGTAAAAACAACTTAATAGAAAAAGAGAGCAGCATGGGCACATGCGAGATGGAGCAGCAGCCCCTCGTAGTGGACGCTCCATAAGAAAACCAAACAAGTACATTGATTAAGGGGGACATGTTATCTAATGATGCTAGTTATTGTTATCACTGTGGATCATATCATCATTGTGAAGATTATTAATAAAAGTTCGTTCTCAAATAACACTAGTCAGTAAAATGTTTTGGAGATGTACCTATCTATTTTCCTAAAGTAAATTTGATGTTAGGGTGTATGTTATTAATAAAGTCTATAAAATATCTAATTAAAGAATATTATAATAGTTTTCCTAAAAATTAAAATGGCTCCAAATATGCAAATCATTTAATTTCCTCGAGTGACTTGAAATAAACAAACTTAAAAATTCAGAGTATTTACTGGATGAACAAATAGAATTAAACCGTTCACCTCTCCTAAACTTACTCAGATAAGACATATTTCTGAAAAATCTCTTGGCGTTATAGTAGTATAAAAATAAGGACAGTTAGTTAATTATTTTGGTTGTATCATTTAAATGGCTCGCTTGTGGCGAAACTACAGTTTTAGCGAAACGTGTTAAGATATTATTATCAATTGTCCAAATTAAAGTATATTTGTTACTTACCAAACCTTCATGTTACATTAAGTAGGTGTAGAACAGTTCAGCTATTAGTCGGGTGAGATTAACATGTTACCATTACGTCATGCCACGTTTCACATAAGAACAAGGTTGAACAACGTGCTCATATCTTCCGAATGGATGAAGCTGCATTAGACGATATGAGACCCAATAGGTCGAAAATAATCGTCGATTATGCCGGTAGAGATGTTCGAAATCGCTTATTAAGATCATACATTGTAATATAGTGCCAATCGAATCGTACCAAGCTTATTATGCCCGATATGTGACGAATGTGTTAGAATTTATACGGATATTTAGCTTTAAATTATATTTTAGGGCTAATTGGTTTTTCCGCTGAAACACACGGTCGTCAAATCCTTTAAATAGTGATTCCTGTATTTTATCGGTTTGTTTGCCTAGACAAAAGTATCATATTCAGAACGCTGGAAAGTCAAAGTTTAGGAAAAAACGAAATTTCAATTTAAAATTGGATATATTTTATGCACTGTCGGTTTATCGAATAATGAATGGATGCTCTAAATTTATAATTGAAAACACTATCATATAAGTTTTACGAAAAATTTCATTTATACTCTTTAATATATCTATTGTTATTTCTGCAATATATCTTAATTAATACGCCAGTATTACCTTATTACTTGGCCATTTGAAGTAAAAGGTAGAAAATGACAAAAAGTGATGGATTGATTTGTGCGATGTGTCCAGTTCATGATGAATGGTAAAGTTTTGGCAACGGATCTATAGTGTATTTCTTTTTTAATGCACCATGCAGTGCTATATCTGGCATAAAACTTGTACTCTTATGCTCGTTCTATTATAAATTTAATAATTTTTTCTGTCACAATAATTTAAGTTGACATTTTTAATTAGATACTTATTGTAAATAAACCAAAATATCGTATAGGAAAAATCACTACAAATAGTGATTAAATTTAATATTATTAATATTATGTACATACGAGACGAAGCAAGATATTATATAGAATTATGGCCTCGAAAGAACATTTGTACACAATATTCTATTATGCTATAGAGTATAGAACAATCTGATATTAACATGTTGCAAATAGATGATTATTAAAAATTATTTTACATAAAATACTGACCGATTTTTTGGTTACATTTTGCAACCCAGCTTACCTACTTACTCTAAGAGTGACCAAAGAAAATAATACTTTCAATAGAAGAATTATTCAATGTTTAATTTAGAACCCCGAAATGAACGCGAAGCAGGCTCGTGTTCAAGCTAGCTCGGTAAATGTACAACCGAAGAAAATTATAATATAATTTTCTTTTATGCAATATTCCTACTTTGTCGTAATAGCTGCCCGGGCATTTGCTTTGTTTGTATTTCTAATCAGCATACAACATCATTTAGATGTAGGGTAAGAATCATTTAGATTATCCTTTAATTTTGTGGATATACTAATAAAATTGCCAGTATTTTGACAGTCGAAGTTTCTTCACAAATATGAGTAAATTTGTAAGGAGTGGATCATGAATTATAGTAAGAATTTACTTCACAGTCTTCTGTGAAATTGTTTAATGTTTTTGGATACCTATCATATTTTTCGAGAAAATAAAATAATAACATGCAATTGTAAACCTATAGATTTGTAATTTGAATACCTTTTCATTTCAATTAAAGCGGATTGGTTTCGATCGGGTTATCATTCTGTGTGAGCGTAAAGAGTATTGCTTAGAATAATCTTGTGTTTCTGCCTATTTACATTTTTGACATGATCACGGTCAATAATATCATAAAGATAATCAAAAAGTTAAATAAGTTACAATTTTGGTTAATACAGAGGCTTACCATACATATTCCCGTGGAGCCAGTCACAAAAGCGTAGGGGTTACAAAAAGTAAATAAATGCCACCTATCCAAATAATCCAGAATTGCTCAACATTGCGTCGGATAATATGTGCAAAACCAACAGCAAATATTTTACACAAGGCAGCAGGGCCAGTTAGGTTTAAATTACGAAAATAACGCAAAAGTATTAAAATTAATTGAGAGTTTTTAATGCATTAAGTTTTGCTTACCTTTTAATTAATTTAGCCTGTATCTATATATATTGTTTAAATGCTTAAATTAGCTTCCAACCAAAAAAGTACATGTAAAGTCTAACAAATTGCGTAAAAAAAATAAAAAGGTAAAATGAAGACAAACATCAAAATCTCAAAAACCCAGCTTTGTGGCTCGAGAACTTTTGATCAGGACGTCAACAACAAAGATCAAACAACAAAGCCGCAAAAACGTAAAAAATTTGGCTGAACACCATTTCGCATAAGATTTGTATTAGCGAGAAAAATACAATTTATAGCGAATTGCCGTATTATTTTAACAGAGTATTTTTTATATTATTCTTGTTTGGCAAATTTGAAAAGACATTCCTAGCGCCTGAAATAAAATTAGCATGTTTAGTTTTTGTGTTTCATATGGAGCATTTATCCTTCATGAATATTCAAATCCCAGTTTCATGCTAACTCACTGTTTAATATATTGTCTTCCGACAGAAATATAAGATTTGTTTCAAAATATGATTTGCATTTACGTGAAATTCGAATACATAAAAAGTATCCTATTTTAAACATTTAATAGCTAAGCTGTGATTAATTTTTCTCACTGGATCTTCTTTCACGTAAAATAGAATTGCTAACCTTTCTTTCTAACAGATTAGATGACAATTTTCTGGCCTCGCTTATTTTTCTCTTCATCCTCATTAACATCTTTTATTTGATATCTTCAATCATGTTCAATTTCAAATTATTATGTGTTCTATACATCTAAATTAACTATATTGTAATGTTTTAGCTTATTTTAGAGCTTGAGAAGTGCATAGTTCAGTGTACTGGATCTGAACTCCTTAAGACCAATTGTTTTAACCCAATTAAGAGGACTAGATTGTAGTATTACAGTAGCTGAAATACTGTTATTATTATTGTTGTTGGACAAGTGGTGCATATCGAATTTTAGAATACTGTATATAGTGGAATCTCTTCCTTAGGTGCATTTATTGACATTGAGGGTGCGTTTGATAAAACCACCTTTGGAAAAATCGATGCAGCCTTAATAAACAGGGGCGTCTCTTCTGCTGTCAGTGGCTGGACTTTCAAAATGCTCTCAAAAAGACGAGTGCAAATAAAGGTGGCAGACACTGTAGTGAGAGGCCACTGCTATGGAGCCTTGTTCTCGTCAGCCTTTTGCATCGCCTCAACTCAGGTGGATTCTACACCGATGTATGACTATCTTACGATACTGCTCAACGGAAAGTTCGAAGGAGTTCTGTGCAATCGAGTGCCCTTCACTTAGTCGAAGAGTGGTGTAGGGAGCACTAACTGTCTATAAACCGCAGGAAGATGGAGATGGTGCTCTTCACCAGAAAAAGGAGGATGAGACGGAGATGCTGCTCTTCACTAGAAAAAGGAGGATGGAACCACTACGGCCTCCGACCCTCCATACAGCTAAATTTTGCGCCTAAAGTAAAATACCTTGGGGTCACCTTCGATGCTAAATTAACCCGGAATCTTCACGCCGAAGGAAAGCTAAAGAAGGCATGCATTTCTTATGAACAGTGCCGCAGGAAAATGGGAAAAACCGGGGGGATGAAACCCAGGGTCGTAATGTGAATCTATACTACTATCATAAGACCCATGATTGCCTATGGAGCCGTAGTTTGGTGGCCCAAGAGTCAACAGAAAACAGCAAGCTTAGCCAGTATTGGAATGCCACAATCCACTGGATGATGCTGCCCGCAAAAACAGAATTTCTGTGTGCTGGTTTAAAGGACATGAACAGTGCGAAGGTAAAAAATTAGCGAATAAATTGGCTAGAAAGGCAGCCGGTTCAAACATTATGGGAGCCAGCCCTTCAAACTTACCTATCGCGGCCTTAATACATATGATAAACAAGATCAACCGTGAAGTTTTTAGGGCAAGATGGGACGAAACAACTAACTGTCGACTGGCCAGGGAGCTACTAAGCTACCCTAGTGAGTCAACAGCAAAGGCTTACCTGGGTATGTCAAGGAAAAACCTACGATTCATGGCGAGAATTCTGACTGGACACTGCCAGCTAAGGAAATATCTCTACACAATGAGACTATGTGAGACACCTCTATGCAGAGACTGTGATCAGGAGAACGAATCAGTAAATCATCTGCTCTGTGATTGCGACGCTATTTCAGAACCCAGGGAATCCATTTTGGGAGAACGATGGCCACAACACTAGGCTGGGCGATGGCCTAGACGGATTGGTTGACCTAGGAAAGACGCATAAGAAGCCCACTGGGACCTAAGTGCCCTGGTCTTTCAAGGTCCATTTCCAGGTTCCAGATAGTTGAATCTCTTTTGAGCGCACACTGGTGGAATCAGAAAAATGACCGCTCAAGTAGGTGTCCGCCCAAGGAAAAACTCGACAAGATATGTATATATGTACATAAGTACCGAATGCAACAAAAACCCAAGATATTACACTTACACATTTTGATTTATCTACATATTAAAAAAGAAACAAAAATTTCTTATTGTCCAAAAAATAAAAATAAACCATAAGATTTATAATTACAATGAATACACATATAGATATGTATGTATATATGTTACATACATTAAAATGTATGCATATATATACAGGCATTAAAATCATGCATTGCATCTGTTGGAGAGGAACTCATCTCTACTCCCGAGTCTCCCACGACCGATTTTCTTTTTCTTGGTACTTCTGTTTGTGTTCGTTCAGGAAAAATTTTGATCGTGGAATATGTTAAAAACATTGTTCGTGTTCGCTCTGTCCCTAAGAGAGAGTCACGATAATGGTTTCCTTATGGATAGCCATCGGGACTAGATCAAAGTATTTGCTCAATGATAGGAGGTATCGGTTAAAAGTGATTCCATTGTATTAATGTTCAAATATATTACTTATGGAATCGATCAATGGTAAGATAGGCGGATAATTGATGAATCATAAAAAATAATTTGAATTTATAAATAATTAAGTTTCCAATTATATATTCAATATTCTATTTTGCTTTCTATTAAATCCTAAATTGCTTAATTCTCCCTAATGGTAGCAACTTCAAAATTGGGCTATATTTAGAGAGCAATCATTTTTATTAAGATGTATTTTTCCCATTACGTAAAAAGTGTTTACCTGTTACTATTCGGTATATAATAAATCATTGAAAATAGTGAATAGTGGATAAGGCTTTTGTAAATCCTTGAGAGGTAATATACATGTTTATATCGATTCGTTCGATTACGTTGTTTGCTAAGTTATTATAGACAAAAATATAACATTTACAGTAATTACATCTGCATGTTCGATAAACCAAAAATCGACTTGCCATTTGAAAGAAATATGAAACAAATCGATATAAATAAAATTCCAGGACACTCGGATAAATTTATAAAATATCTAAAAGGGTGCTTGGAACTTAATTTTAACCTGATGTGCATATATTTCAACAAAGTTAAAAGAACTGATTGATTGGGGCGAAACGGATATTATCAAAATGGAAAAAACATGCGTATTGAAAGAGTTTTCAGTACGACTCTGTTAGAATATGGCAAAAGGTATCAATTTGACAGCATATTTGGTTTAACACTTTGATTTGGCAGGTGTGAAAGATACGGTATAGCTATTTTCCTAACAAGTGCGGGAAGTAACATTTTTCGCACGAGTTAGGAATAATAGTTTTTCTACGAGTTTATTTTAATAAAGTCAAACACATAAATAAAGTTATATATATTTTTATATATGTGTGTGCTTAAGACCACAAGAAGTGAAAACTTCATCGGGGTCATCGTTTGTCAGAATTTCGATCCGAGCCTTCGTTGCAGAGGTACTGACGAAGAACACAGTTTCCCTCAAAATCCCTCCTTAAATTAGAGCCCCGATTCCCCCATATTGTCTAAGGCGGCCCCCTACCATAAGAATTTCGACCCCGTACATCTTCCCGTTCTCCCAAAATAGGTTGTTTAAGTTTTACCTTCTCCCCCCTCCCCTGGTCAAAGGTGTGGGATACGGGGTCCCGTTTTCGTCCAGGATCTTCGTTTTACCCCGGCTACATCCCTTGAAAGTTTCCGCCCTCTACCTATACGGGAAAATGTCATATATATCCGAGCGTGGCTCAGAGCGTGATACGTGATGCGTGATGCGTGACGCGTAGAATTCAATCCCCAGGAAAAAAAACAGAATGCATCTCAAAAAGTTTTCACTTCCAGAATATATCTGTAATTTCCAATACAGGTATAATTTATTAGAAATTGATATAACAATATGTAACAATAATTTAATTAAGTATTCATGCTTATATTTATAGTACAATTATTGATATTTGACAAGGTTATTTTTGTGGCTTCCAATGCTGTGTGAGTTGATAGGACAGAAGTCTGGGAAGTCTGGTTGAAATTGGAGGACCTTGTGACGCTTTTACTTGACCTACAATCTTTTTCAGCGCCTAGCGATGATTCTTTGTTGGGATGGGTGATGAAGGAAGACTGGTTGGAGCTGATAGAGTTTTGGTTATAGCTGGTAGAACAATTAGGAACGTTTTTGGTAGATGAAATCGAATGGGAAACATTGTTATGATGTTGCTACCAAATTTTTCGGCAATATCTTTTTTGTTTTCAATGCATTCATCCAAATAGTCTTCAGCCACCGGTGTGGATTTCCATCCTCCATGTCCCTTCAAATATGTCATGTCAGCTCAGTGAAGCGATCGTCTGAAGCAATGTCCAGTATAGCATTCAGGATTGCGTAGCCTCAAAAACGCCCTATATCCGGAGATTCCTGCGCCATACCCTGCCAATTTTATCGACCCCAACGCATTAAGTGGTGCGTTGAAAAATCTACGATGTGGTTTTCCGTCGGGTCGCAAGGGTGCATACTTTTTGTAATATAAAAGGTTGAATTCGCTCTAAACGATTAATTTTCTTGTTACATGGGTTTTAGTATCAGGTATTTCTATTAGTAGTAAACCGTTTATGTCTTCGATGTTATTAACTAACAGTTTTGTCCGTTCTTCCCGGCGGCGCGTCGGCAGTGTCCCGCTATGCCAAAAATTGTGACAATCTTCATAAAAAGGTAAATTTGATCGGGCGCTTCTTCAAGAAATCGGAAAACAGCCATTCCGGTCAAGGTCTTCGATTTTTTTCCTTTAAAACCAACGTTTTTCTGTTTGGTGAAGTGTGAAATGTAAGCTTAAATAATTTGCTTATGTTCAAGTTATTTTTTATTTTAATCATGGTCTTCATCATTGAGTAGCGTGGCCGTAAAGTTGAAGGCTTAAAAGACTCGAAAATCTGCGAAAAATATTTTACTTTACAGGAAACAATAATTCTAACCTTGTATCTGTTCCATAATTCCAAAATATCTACTGGAATATCCGAGTCTTCTTGCATTGCCATCTTAGCAATTTAATGATACTATTTGACACTGATAGGAAACAACAAGGTAACGCGTCATGGCGATAATTGCGAGGGTGGTTTGAAAAAAGGCAAATCGGTACGTTTAATACTTCCCGCATTGCTGTATAAAAGGCTTATTTCCCACACTGCCAGGAGTGCGGGAAGTAGTAACTTCAACATGCTCATATAAAAAAAATCCTACTAGTCTGGAAAGAAGGATTTTTCCGTACATGTATTACAAAGTCGCCGAACATAGGAAAACATGCAAGCACGTGCAATGAACGATATGATTATTATACTTCTCTAAAAACAACAACACAAAAAGGATGAAGGTAAGAAATAAATTTGAAATATTGTTATTCTCATAATAGTTATAAGCATCATGAGAAAGTGCAACTAGAGTAAAAATATGAAAAAATATCTAAATAATTAACTACTAAAAGAGTAACTTGCAAATGTTTTAGGTGGTGGCGCTATTATTAATGGCAATGTTTATCGTATTATTGCAAATGTTCAGTCCATTTGGCAATTTCTATTGTAGAATTGAGGATACTGAAGCTGACTATTCGCAATATTGTGGAGTCCTTGATCGAATGGCGCAGTTTTTTTATTTTTCGATTGAGAAGGGTTAAACAAATTTTGTAATACTTCAGATTTTCTTTGTAGGAATTCTTCTATATATCCCTCTGCTACATTTGAAGAACGCCAGCCTCCGTGCCTTTTCAGAGTGAGCAAATCACCACTGCTTTTCAACAACATTGTTGCAGAAGAACGCCATAGCTCATGCATACTGAACATGAGCTACAGCTCTGGGATTTGTTGGTTTTAGTTATTCCCCAAAAAGTTTCGGAACACTACTGTTCCAACATGTTGGCCGTAAAACCTCCACTTCGATATGCACCAAATAATCTTCGACTGCTGTTTATATTTATGGCATAGTGCGCAGGGCTCGAATGTAGATCCTTCATTGGTAATGGTGAAACATCTCGTAAAAATACGACAGGAAGCCGCTCATTATCTTGCACGTCGCCTAAACTCAAACGTATTAACTCATCTTATGACATGCTCCAAAGATTTCAAACACTCAAAATTGCCTTTGCTAGTAGATATTGTTCATCTGGAGTTTCACATGATTACACTGGAATCTTTTGGCCTATATATCACAGCCTGACGATGACGATTCAAAAAAGCAACAGTTTTTGAATATTTGTTGATGTCAAAATTTTCTTTATAGCCAAATAACCCTTTAGCATTGAGAGTCAACTCCATAACGTGGAAAATTTCATAGACTTTGCTTTTTCTACAAAATAGAATGGAAGAATATCGTCGTTTACAGTTTTGATAGTGTTCAGATTCCGTCATTCGGTAAAAGGTGATATTCGTGTTCATATATTGACTTGGATTTTACTGGTAATAAACTTGCGGTCGCTTTGCCGCTTGTCTAATATGTTATCCGGGATTTTCTTCCGATTTCGTTTTCATATACAGGCATAAATTTAATTGACAGAAAATAATTAAAGCTAACAATACAAAAATCGCCGCTATTGAAATTTAATATTTGTAGTGTTTGGTATGTAAGATGCGTATCGATGATAATTCTCTAATTATCTCGAAGGTGTCCTGCTTTAAATTAGATTTATCTAAATTTTCAAACATTTACAAGTTACATTATAAAAAAAGAACATTTTAATTATCAGATAGTATAGAGTTTCTTAAATTTGGTTTACTTTGCTGTATATTTTTATTATAAAGCGATATATTTGATATTGTTCTTCAGCGCACGGAAAACTTTTCCGTGTGTTATTTCCGTACAATGGGCCGAAAAAGCCTACTTTACTTTATTGCAAATCTGGATAAAATTATATTGGCATGTGAACATTTGGTAATTTATGAATGACCTGCTCTTTCTATTGTTTTTATATGTCTTTATTCATGATCGAAGATACTTTTTATCATTCCTACAACTGAAAGAACCGATTCTAAACATCCGTTTTTCCATTGACTGTTTGCTAAGCCGGAGTGTGAGAATATTAGATTTAAGAGCAGTATATTTAAAGATGATCGATACATGGATTCTAATGTCTCCATGACTTTTCAGTCGCCATATTTTTGTGAATAATAACAAAAATATTCAGTTGTTGATCATCATTATCATCTTAACATCTTGCAATATAATTAATTATTATCGTAATTGATAATTTTCGAGGTTTCCAGTGACCTCCCTTTATCAAGCCTCTCGAACTCACATGATTCAACGTGTTCCGTTATTCGTCATCCAAATTACAAGAAACACCAATCCAAAAACAAAAACTACTTATGCCGCTATAGAGTAAACCTCAACTGCCGAACCTCCATTGCCATTTATTAAGAGAAATGTACAGGACTTTTCGGACAGTATATGAGTTCTTCCAGCAGTGTTCCTGTTAATATTCGCTTGAAAATGATAATCGATAAGTTTCGTTTAGAATTCTTAGAAATATATGACTGAAGTAGTGCGTAGTTGAGCTTTATTGCTAATGTCTAGAAGTTGTCAAGTAATTAATTATCAACTATTATCAACAAAGAAACCTAGGCAGGCGGCTTTATTAAATTGAATAAAAATCGCTATTGCTTTACCAGGTCCAAACCCAATGGAACATCTAGAAGTTCAGAATCCTAAGTCAGATCTAAACCACACTGATGAAATTATTATTATAGGGGGAAATCACTTGGACTATTAGTTAGCTTCCAAACTTCTAGGGTCCATTTTTACATTTTTTTAGAATGTCGTTTTCATATATTCCAGAGCCAGTACGATCTGATCATCTGCAAAAACAAAGTTAGGGGAGTTGTGTATTGAGCTGTTTCCAGTGTTCCTTGGTACCTTTTTCAATATATTTAGCGTCTGCTGTAAATACATCTGATGTTGGAGAGAATCAACAATTTGAAGATAATTCCCAAGTGCATTTCCTAAAACTGAGCATTATCCACAATACCGAAACATAATTTTTGCACTCGACGCGCGTTTCGCTAACCATGTTAGCATCATCCGGAGATGATTAAAACAGTTCATCATGTCCTGACGATGCTAACATGGTTAGCGAGACGCGTCTCGAGTGCAAAAATTCTGTTTCGGTATTGTGGATAAAGCTCAGATTTAGTGCATGTTGCCGAAGGTTCCAAACCCCAACATAAGTGCATTTCCTGTTTTGATTTTGCGATATTCATATCAACACCAAGCTAGTCAAGTTATTTTAGATTTGGGAAATTGAAATTGTAATAAGACATTAGGTTCGGTCATAAATTCGGCCAATCATCCGTTAGGCCACTCATCGATCTTGTACTTGACCCATTCAACAAATTGTCGATTTCGGTCAATCGCCGTTTCCTTCATATTGAGCGATAGTTAGCGATAGAGAAGTTAAATTGCTAGATCCCAAATAAAGATAATTGAAATTCAAAAGCTTCATCTCATGATGTTAAATTAGCTTTTAATATTATTGACTCAAAATATCGGCAACATAAAAACTAATATCATGAAGTTAGACTAGACGTTGGCCACTTACAATTACCGCTGCAGATTCGTGTAAATAAACATAGTTACAAAGTAGTTATGGATTCCCAACTACTTAATGAAAATTATAACCTTTTGATAAACAAATCGTTTTCTACAAATCAAAGCCTAAGTACATAAACATTTATTAAATCCAATGAAGAATAACAATTTAAAATCCTTCCAGAGAAAGTTGCGTTGTAATTCGGTGCTGTTTGTGTGTAGATGAATAGCCTTTAAATACACCTTCTTTTACTGTATTTTTTATGAAATGAACTGTAAGAATATATTTCAGAAATATTTGAAAATAGTGTAATTTTGAGAATATTTTGCAACTTTTACATTAAAATTAATAAAATGCACTACACTTTGCACTAAACTCATCTGCAGGCCGATGCTAATTTCACTGAATAAAATGAGTGCATGTTATTTCATTGCCCAATAGATTATGTCAATTCACAAGCAATATAGATCAAACAAAAATAAAATATACTCAGAAGAACGGTATGCTAAAATTCGCCAAGACAAGAATAATAATGGCGCAATAATAACACAATCTAAATCCATGGCAATCGTGGCGTAAAGTTAATAGTCTGATTTGTCAGCTTGATGCCAAGTAATTGCTACGAGCAACGGAGAGAAATAAGCTTTCTCGTAAGCAACCGAGCTAAAGCGTTAAAGCTCTTGTTTCCACCACATTTCTAAGAGTTTTTCATGCTCGGCTGGTCTGTAGTCTTCCCCGTGCCCATTCGGCGGGTCATTCTGGAAAACTGGTGGAACTGAAGCGTTTAATTCCCTCTAAACTGTTTTCGCTGCGATATTTATCTCACAAGAATCTGGAATAGATAATAACCTAGGTTTCAAGTAATTGTCCGTGCTAAGGAAGCGGCCTACTAACGTAGTTAGATTATCTTATGTTAGTTGCAAAGCCTTGTTTTAGCGGTTATAATATGAAGGATGTTACGAAATAGAAAGCTAATGGGCTATTTGTAAAATATTGCGGTGGTAGTGGAAACTCGGGTGAAAAAGTATTAATTGTCGCCTTTAAAAAGCGGCAATAAGTGAAAGAGAAATCTATTAACTGTTTCTCTGTTTGAGGGAGTGCATTTAATATATTTATAAAAGTTACAAGAATATTTTCACAATAAATATTATAGGAGCTCAAGCTGTACAAATTGCTCACCGGAACGTTCTTGCAACTCATCTGCTTAATATAAGTACAAAAGTGGTACCTTCCTATAATGAAAAATTATCCTATAAATTATCTTATAAATATTTACATATTTTACATAACTACCATATTATAGTTAAAATAATATAGCTGTTATAATGAGCAATTTATAAAAAATGTGTATGCGACACCTTAGGCTACCAAGAACAACATTTATAAAATTGTTGTTTAAAGGTAGCATTGCGTAGGCGGTAATGAACGTATGTAAGTAATTGAAACACTTTTCAAAGTTTCGAATATTTTCATTTATAGAACAAATCGATCCTCTAATACTAGACGAAAATAACAAAATTAGTTTCAACCTCGTCTCTTATGGTATTAGTTCATCCATAGCAGTATTCATTTTAAAAAATTATATTTAAATAAGAAGCATGGTTAGCATAGTGTTATGGAGTCATTTATCTAATTGGGAAGCCCAATATTGTGAAAGTATGTGTGCTGTTTAAGTGCAATTTCTACGCACATTTACTACCTAATGATTAAAAAATTATTGATAAAAATATATTGAAAAAATGTAAACACAATTTTGCCCTGAAAAAGTGGTTTAGACAGAACAATCTTCAAGATCATTAATTACAGCAAAAGTTATGATAGAAATCACTGTTTTAAATTCTAAATGTGTATTTAAGATAAATTATTAATGTC
Organism: Pissodes strobi; assembly: GCA_016904865.1. NCBI lineage: Eukaryota > Metazoa > Arthropoda > Insecta > Coleoptera > Curculionidae > Pissodes > Pissodes strobi. Next base: position 90,922 of record MU181948.1, read on the forward strand.
CGGCTACAACGAGAGCTACAATATTGCGCTATAAAATGGTCGCTCGTATGTAACTCTAATTTGTCTTTTAATAAACATCAATATCCCAAAATTATTGCCAATGGAGTAATTATAAAATAAAGTTAAGCGTTATAAGAGAGCAAGTTAATTATCATTTCTCTGATAGAAGCATGTTTTACTTTACACTTATTTTCGTTTAAAACCATCTAAATTTGGGGAAATGGGCCAGAATCCGAGAATTCGATCATTTTTCGAGTGATAAGCAGCTGTTTCTGCTAACGGGAAATTTCGAGGTTATATTTTACTATAAATATTTGCGAACTTCTATGTTGCAACAATGATATTACAGATATCACTGACACGCACGATGGTTCCCCCCTCCCTACCTAGCTAGAATTTCACTTAACGAGATATGACATAAATCACATGAAGGAGCAAGGAAGAACAACTAACTGTCCTACTATTTGAATATTCATAAGACGTACAGACATATCATTCAATAATACTTATAAATAGAGCATCGTGCTCATTTATTTCCTATCTTGTTACAGTTGCTCCTACAAAATAAAATTTAGCAATAAATTCCCTTGTTCAGCCGGAAGATGGAAGAAAGATTCTTTCTTTCAAGATAAAGCCAAGAAATCAATATGGTGTTGCTTCAGTGAAAACATTTTTACCAAATTTTATATGATTTATTAAAAAATAATCCCGGGTTTGAAATTTCCTCTCAAAAATTGGAATAGAAAACAATTCGGCCCATTGTTCTAACAACCCATATGAATTCAAATAAAATGCATTTATTTATTTTGTTCAGAAAGTTTAATTTAATTTATCCATTTCGAAATTGAAATTTCGTTCCGAAGTTTCTCTCGACACAGATCGTCGGGTTTGCAGGATTTAGTGTTTGTTTCGTCAGATAAATCAATCTAAAGGTGGAATCGTTTCTATCTCCTTTATACACTATAATATTTTAATAAACAACCATTCCATATAAGAAGAACATTATACTTAGCTTGAGTATACATTACCACGAACAATATCAGATTTAGGATTGTCTTTGTTGAGACATAAGTTACTATCATTATATACTCTGCTTACGGAAGTAGCTGAGAACAAAAACATAAAAATGTACAAATATTAATAATTTGTATGATTTACTATATTTAAAAAAATAAATGAGACTCCAGGCATGAGAGGATCATTTAGCGGAAGAGAGGATAATGTTTAAAAATACAGTGGCGGAAGAAGAATATTAATCAAATATAGTGAGACGCTATTTTGATACCTAATAGTACTGCTCCAAGTTTCGAAGTATATGAAGGCACGTCAGTCCTGGTGTAGTGCAAATTATCTCATATCCCCTTCATAAAAACGTGGCTAAACTTAGCGGCCAGTGCAATCGAAGAAAATCGGTAACAAGCTGCATTAGGAAAACGTATGGCAAGCTACTGATAAACAAGATTGTACGAGAGGACAGAGATAGGGTTTTGAGGCTGGTTTGGGTTAGACCTATATCATATTTTCTAGGGGAGCCAGACATTTAATAAATACCTTTACTCGTATATGTCGTACGATGGTCTAAAGAAGAAATATAACAACATACCTTATAAAAGGTTGTGAAGATCATACAAATGGAAATAATCGAATTAGATTGGGTTGGATCTGATTACACTGGCTTTAGAGTGGTTGGACTGGATTAGCTTGTGCAAGTGTGTATTAGTTTCGGATATATTGGATTCGATTTGGTTGGCCTTAATGAATTAAAACTTCATCAGTGTAGATGCTAAAACATAACGTTGCCTCCAGTAGTTTAAAGTAAAATAAACGAGAATACATTTATCATCTGATGCCAAACTAATCATAAAACACTTACTTGGTGTGCCGACAGTTTAATTTGAATGCCGCTTTAGCGGCATTCAAATTATTCTCTAAAATTCTCTAAAATCAAAGAAATTGTGTCAAAACCCATTGAAATATGTAAAACACAGCATAATGACGTAGAAAGTCAGGCGTTTTGATGAAAACTATAAAGATTTGATACGAGTGTATGATTGACCTTAATGTAACAGAGAATTTTTAATTTCGTAAATCTAAACTAAATTTATTTCCACGTCCTTGGGTGAAATTTTTTGTTTTAAATTATAGATTACTGGAATATCTAATTAAATTGACTTGCTTGGGTAAGATTTTGATTGTATGATATAGATTTGATTAGAATGGAAAGAATCGAATTATATTGGGTTGGACCTGGTTCCACTGGATCATAGTGATTGGCCTCGATTAGCTTGGGCTAGTGTGTATTAGATTTAGATATACAGAATTCGAATTAGTTGACTTGGGTGATTTTCTGTTAGACTAGAGGCAGTCAAACAATTGTTGCATTTGACTAAATTGTCGTGCCCCCATCCCGAACTATATCGATGACATCATTAACGGCAATAGAAGAAAGTCATAGAACCAATACATTTCTAAGAGCTGTAAACAGAGCTAGACTCTGAACAGATATTAAATATTACCTTGAATTTATTTATTCGACAGTGTAGATGCTAAAAAATAATGTTGCCTCCAGTAGTTCTAAAGTAAAATAGCGGAAAATACATTTGTAGCCTGATGACAAACTAATCGTTAAACAATTATTTGGTGTGCCCATGCTACGATTCAATTTGAATGTGGCCATGGCAGGAACATCCCCTCTTTCCAAAACCCCTTTTCTAAAGTCAAAACCCATTAAAATCAGTAAAAAATAACGTAATGACGTTGGAAAAGGCAGACGTTTTGATGTGTAAAGAAAAGTTTGTTCTTACAGTCGCTAACTGCAGCAGAACTGGCCCACGGACAGTTTGGACATAAATGGGATATGTCGAAAATTGTGCATGACGTTATAAATACTTGAGATTCTCAACACGGTAGGAAATCGCCATATTATCTATCTACATGAAACATGATTCGATACCCATGATATATTATCAAAATATTAAATAGATACAGCGAAAAGATTCCAAAAGAAAGTTCCATGGAGTAAATGAAAATAACAAAATGCTGTTGCGGGAATAGTTGGGTACCAAATGATTTGGGACTCTCTTACAAACGTTTTTAAGATTCTTGTCTGGACTATCACAGCTGAACTTTTTGAAAATTGGTTCGAACATTGATTTTTACCTAATGTACTTGTCATTTATGATGAAAAATGTCAATTACGATCGCAGTCAAAAGAAAAAAGGGGAGAAGTGCAAGCAACACCAAGTCAGAAATCCAAAATTACATATTAGTATTGAATAAATAAATTGAATGATTCGTGCAAAAAATTACTTTTTACACGTTTGAAGGCATTTGATATAAGACGATGTGGCTAAACTTCTTCACAATATTGTATTTTGAACCCAATACAGCATATTGAGGATTTCCGCCAGAAAGGTGTAGCAACCATAATATGAGTTTTCAGAATCCTTGGTTCGAAAATCGCTTTTGACCTAGTGTACTTGTCAATACTGTAAGTGTGATAGACAATGCCAGTCACTTGAATGATTCGTTTAATAAAATTACCATCTAAATATTTGAAGGAATTCGATATCAGAGTTCGTGTTAAAACTTCTTTATTTTATTGTACTTTAAACCCAATAGAGAATATCGAGAGTTTCCTGTCAGAAGCGCATATTTACTCAAACATAATTATTCAGAATCATTTAAACACATTTCAAAAATCAGCGAGAGAAGTTTGATCTTTATTAGCTATCAGACATAATTTGTTAACGTCTATCTTTAAGTCATATTGTTGTCTATATAGAAATTTATTAGAATCAAACACGTAAACAGTCCCAAATTGCTTATTCGCTCTTGTGATCTGATATGATAATATTTTGGAGCATATTATGAAATAAAATCACTGGCGTATTCTCAGATGTAAAAATAAATAATTTTAGTTGAGAAAACAAAAAATTGAGTTTTGGTTTTGAAAAAAAAATTAAAATACACAACCTGTTTAATACTAAACTGGAGCTAAAACTATTGAAATATTAACGTGCTCTTTATGTTCGCCTTTTTGACAGAATCTTCTCTCTCACAGATTATAAATTAATTTCACTGTTAACTGGACTTCAGTTATATGACGTTTGCATAATGCCAAATAACAATATTTTTTATTGTAAAGTTTTTGTAATTCGATGTAAATGTTATAAAATCCAGTAGTGCGATTTTTCCCTTTTACTGGCCGATTTGTGTTGTCGATACTCTCGCTACCTTACTTGTCACCACTTTACTTTCGGTGTTCCGAGTTGCTTAAAAGATGAATCCGTTTGGAGCGTCACTTGACAGATGTTGTATACATTGTTTTTTGGGGGAATTGGTAGCCCGTTTCGTCTGGAGGTTCAAAGCGTCCAGACAGAGAAAAGCGTTTATTAGTTTATTTCATTACATTACAATGGGGGCGACTAAAGTACTTTACTACTTCATAGAATTACCCAGGATAAGCCCACACTATAGGGTATTCCCAGTAAAAGCAATTAATATTGCAAAAAGAATCCGATAGTTCAAAGAGGTGGCAATTTTTTGTATCTTTGATATCGTATACTTGAAACGTTCTTGTGTGCCTCGTTTTGTAAAGTGAATTGTGTCTATATCTGTCTGTCCAGTGTTTGTTAAAATGCCGAGCTATCGGGAATTCATTTGGGATAGTACCAATTTGTTTTGTACAGCTTGTTCGAAAATTGTGAGTATAAACCATATTTTCACATTTATTTTTTTTCCAGTCTATAGTAAATAAAGAAAGATATATGTTTTTTGTTATAATGGGAAATTTTAACTTTTATAAATTACGTATTTAAGCACATTATTGCTAGTTAATGTTAACAATTTTAAAGTATTTATAAAAAATTTCTACTCAATTATTTTCTAGTAAAAAAAAGAAAGATATATATTATATTTTTTGGTATATGAAGATTGCTGCTTTTATAAATTTCGTAGTCAAGCAAATTATTGGTAGCTAATGTTAACACTTATAATGTATTTATAAAAGTTGTCTAATCAAATATTTTATTTGGTAGAAGTAGGAAAGATTTTTTAAATTCTATTTTTTAACGAATGTAAACCCAAATTAATTACTTACTGCTTTTTTGGATTTTATAGATTCATGCAGATAAAAAATTTATTGTGCATCCGCATGTCAAATCAGCAAAACACCAGCTCAACGTGCGAAATTTCAACGAGGGGAACCCTCCTAGCAAATAATACAACAATATCTTAAAGAAAAACCAAAAAACAGCGAACAAGCCCAGTTCAGTGAGGACTTACGTAAGGCATTCATTGGAGCCAATTTACCACTTAAAAAACTGAGCAACCCTAATTTACATTCATTTTTGACAAGATATTGTAAATTTAACATACCGGACGAGCCAACTGTACGTAAAGGTAGTATTGATGTCATTTACAGACAAACTGTAAATGACATTAAAAGTATTTGTCGAATTATTAATTGCATTTTTAATTTTTTTTTTATATTCGCAAATAATATTTTGTCACTGTAATATTTTTATGTTTTAGATTATATGATTTGTAATTTGCTATGTAAGTATCAATGTATAAAAAACTTTTATTACGAATTTTTCTCTTGTTTCAGTTTTATTTATTTAAATAAGTCTGTGGTATAGATAAAAATTACAGGACTTCTGAAGAAAGGGTTTAATTATAAAGAAATTGTTCTGGCTTTATTTAAAATAACATATACTTCGTATTTTTTCATATAATAAAAGTGCATATTTGCATTTTTTGTTCATGCATTTAATGCGCATATATTGGGGTTTTTCGCTTGCATTTTTTCCGCTTTTTACTAATAATTTTCTGATTAATTACCGTTAAACAACTGTAGGTCGTTTCCATTGCAATGCATATCGTACGTATTATCGTTGTATATCATTTAGATTAATGAATTACCGCTAAATGACTGTAGGTCATTTGCTTTCCATACTGTATATTAGCATTATATATCATATTGGTTAATGAATTACCGTTAGACAACTGTAGGTCGTTTGCTTTCCTTATCATGCTTATTATCGATATAATATATGATTTTAATTAATGAATTACCGTTAAACGACTGTAGGTTGTTTACTGTCTATACCATCTATATTATCGTTATTTCTCGTTTTTCGTTTAACTTTTTTTTATCGTTTTTAAAAAACTGTTGTTTATCTAATATCGCGTATCATATATTTTACTGCTTCTTTCATAGTCGCTGTGGATATAATATTAACCATATTTGATATTATCTAAGGTGGAGGATTTATTCTGTTAATGTTATGCTAATTAATTGATGATAATAATTATTGTCGTAGATTTAATTTGTAAACGCGTAGGTTGAATACACAATCGAAAATTCGTGAATTTCACATGAATATAATATTTGGCTTATTATAGCTAAGAACTTAATTATATAGTTTTAGTTACGAAGGAGTCGTACATGGTAACCATCGTTCGACCAATTGTGTTTCAGTGAATTGACGAAGAAGATTTTGTGATTTTAAATTGCTGGCATTGGAAGATTGTCAAACCCTTCTCAAGTTAGTTTGGATCTTTTGAAACTCATTTCGATATTTGCACTTGACAAACATTGAATCTGGGAATTCTTTTTTAAAGAGTAAACATTGAAGATCTTTCAAATTCAAGTGAGAAGAATTTTCCATGTTGGGAAGGAACATTTAGCACTTTCACGCTTTTGAAAGTTTTGTAATTTAGAAAATCCTCGTAGGTTAATCGATTGACTTTATATGGTAATTTTTTTTTCAATTATTACAACATTCTTCCAGTCTGGATTTTTCTATCGTATGGTGCATAGAATCACAGTCCAATTTTGTCTGTCCTGGTTCAAAAAACCAATTTGAATTATTTCCAACCCTTCATGCCTCTAGAGCGAATGCTGCAACATACAAGCCACTATGACATTTTTTTGACCAGGGCAAATTTTGGAATACAAGTTGCTAATTCCATTACTTCCACATTGACGATTTCATCTCATAGAAATGCATTATCTTATTTAGAAGCTACTTCGTAAACAGTTAACGTCTTCGTAAATAGACTCAAGTCTGCAAACAGCTTTGGCAAAAAATATAAGATAATTTAAAATAGCTTCTAAGTCGAAGTTGGCGCAAATAATTGATTTATTTGCTATTTGCCCGCTTGGGAGGCTTTTTATCGGATTTTTCTGTTCATCTGCAGCATTTTTCTTCAACTGTGAAGTTATATTCTTTTAAAGAATTTTTCTTTTTGAGCACTTCTTTCTGTATCTTCTTTTCTATAGCTGCACTGATCCTTCCATGAAAGGTAAAATTCAATATATTCTGTATATGTGCTTTTTCGTAAATTGTTTTCGAAACGGGCTACATTCGCTTTTCTTAGCAGTGTTTCACGTATAAATCTGTTTGTTTAGGTTTACTTCCACTTCCACCACCAGTGAGGCGGTATTCTAGGAAATAAATCAATATAATTATTTCTAGATACAATTGCATCTTTCAGTAGCATATTCCAAGGAATATGTTTTTGGGGCGCTTTGTTTGAACTGAACGAAGTGTATCAGTGTACTGTTCACCAAGTGTGCGCTTAGTTTCTTCAATAGTAATTTTTTTTCCAGTCTATTTATCTTCTTCGTTTTTGTATCTTTTGAAATCTTTATTCTGTATGTGTTCCCTTATATAATTTGGATCATCTAAAGAGTCAGCTGAATCTTCATTTGAATAAGTTCTGAGTTTCCATCTGCACTTATAATGAACTAAATTTTGATGAAAGTTTTTGGATTATCTACTTTTTCATCTACACTGTGGATCAAATTAAACTTGCAACTTATTTTATCGATTACTTGTTGCACTTATTTAATTTATTGGGGAGAGCTAGCACATTGAATAAGTGAAACCGATACAAAAGTATATTATACGATGAAAAATGTGCAAGCTTAATTTGGTCCTCAATGTAGAGTCTGCAATATTTTCTAGATGTGTATTTTAATCTGTTATGTTTTATTTTTATGTATTGACCTGTATACAATTAAAGCTATACGAAAGTCCGACAAGAAGGTCATATAAAATGAATTGAGGTTCAACTCTGAGTGCAAAGTTGTAGATTTAATTTGCAAAAGCATAGGTAACATTCCTACTAGGTAACAATATGGGAAAATTCAGTGCAACTTGCGAGATCGAAAATTCCTATACGCCTCATGCAGGTATCATTCGGCCTATTATCATTGATCTAGGTAAAAACAGAATTAAATTTATAGTCAAGATAGAGTCGTATATGGGCAATCACCGTTCGTCCAATTGTCTTTCGGTGAATTAACCAAGAAGATCTATTGAAAATATCATGTGATATATTGTTTTCATTGTTTATGGTATCGATGTAGTTAGTATTAATTAATTTTTATATAAAGGAGGTGAAAGATAGTGGCAGTATTAAGGAGGGAAAATTCTAATTAATTATAGCTTGATCACATGAGTGATCGAGGAGTTTAATTTTACTATAAATTTGCATTTAGTTGAGGGAAGTATCTAATGGAAGTACGGGCCGCTGTTTATTTTTAGGTGGTTTCAAGTGTCAAGGTAGAGATAAATAGCTGTAACATAAAGACTGACAACAAGATTCTTATAAGTTTTTGTTTGCAATATAATTAGGGCCAAATAAAAACATATATTTCGTAGAGTGTACCGCTTCAATATTTGCCCAGCTTTTACTTTCAAGAGAAATACTAATGGAAACTCATTAAAAACCTTTTATTCATATGAATGACCAACAAGCTACAATTCCATTAAATATACAACCAATTACTAGGAGTGACCATAATTCGAATCATTGATTTATATTTAGTATAGAAGTATATCTTATATTATAATGGGTCAGATAATATAGGAAATATTTTATGTACGAGTATTATCGATAACTATTTATTTTAGAGCAGGAAATAATGGTCTTCACGTATTTAATATTTCATGAAATATTTTAATCATACCCCATTTAACTCCATTACCCCAAACCAGCAATATTGATAATTGAATCTGATCACAAAATTTCAATTATTACAGGCTTAACGATGTTATTGGAAGGCAATTTGTAAACATGATTTTGGATTGTAATGCGAATTTCATAAGTAGTTGGGTTAAAATATTTTCACCATCGACGATTTGTTTTTAGAATATTTCCCATGCCCCTTTAGCTGAATGCATGAAGATAAACTTTATTTATGAATAGACATGAATCTGTTTTTTTGGAAATATTGTTAGAGTTGAAGATTTCCTCTGAAATTAATTACAAGTTAATTAGCTCACTTAAATCAGTACCTGTAATAATAATTAAAGGTATGGTAAATTATTACTAAGCAAATCTAAAATAATGTACAGGGTGATCCCATTTTAGATGTATTTACGGGGTGCAGGTTAAACCAGAAGAGTCACATAAAAACTTACTTCGCATTCCCGAGACCTAACACAAAGTACATATAGATTTTTTAATGGTGTCAATGTTTGAAAATTAAGAAATTACATGAAATAAAACCATATTGCATGCAAATTCAATTATTTTATATAAACAAGGTAAAAATAATAAAAAAACTAACAACGAGTTTAAGAAAAGCACTAAAATATCTAAAATTTAAATAATATTAAAGTATTTATTTTTTATGTTCAGACTGTAAACGATTATTTTCTACAATGTTTTTCCATGCTTTTAGTGGCATTATAGATATGCCTAGGTGCCAATTTTTTAAAACATTTTTAAAATTTCTTCTTAGATTATTGATACTATTGCTTCTGGTTTTTTTTTTATTAAAATCATTCTTTAAAAATCCGAACAAAAAATCTAGGCTGAGGTGACTAAGGTAGCTACCTGACCGGACCGGACCATTTGCTTATCAAAGTGATTATTTAAAATAGTGTTTATTCGGTCAGGCTTCCTGAACCGGTGTCTATCATTTTAGGAAATGTTATTCAAACCTAAATCAAACAGATTGCCATCTAAAATTTGACAGTATCTTTTAGCATTGAGATTTCCTTTAAAAATCTGGTTAGCAAAAAGCTTCAGTTGCATATTGCTTACCAAACGTTAAAAACAAATTTTCCTTGTGTATCATAGTAACCCATGATACACAAGGAAAATTGTTGATGTTGGTTGCCATTAGTCCAAATGAGATTGTTGTGTCTATTGAAAATCCCTCATTTTGAGATATGCACTTCATCAGTCCATATTATAACCTTTCTAAAAAATTAATAACCTCTCAACATTTTTGAAGATACCATAAACAAAATTGTCTCTCCAATCAGCATCATTGAGATATAAACTGTGAACTTTTAGGTAGTTTAGATTAAATTAGATTAGATGTCCGTTGGCACTGCAACCTGATCAGATTTATTGTAGGGCCCCCAAACTGTACTTAGAGCAGGTTATCTAGGCCTGTCTTTTTAGACTCCAAAGGCGTGACACTGGCTCCATCTTATATCTGATCGGTTGTGACTTGTCATCCCCAGCCTCTCAATCCTGAGCCTGCTCAGTGCTTCACAATTGCACCACGACCACGATACACATATAACGGTATGCTCTCGCGCAGGCAGAACCTCCCACACAGAAACGTCTGACGTCACCTGGGAACGGCGCTTTCGTTTCTGCTATGTAGTTTTGGGGGATTTTAAAGGACATTTTGGATAATAGGTTATACGTGTACGTGTGTTAACTAAAGAATAAAAGCATTTTCATTCCATATTTATATTTCTAATTATAATTGATATAATATACATAGTTTTACTCTAGAAAATAATTTAAATGTATAAATGGTTATTTAACTATTATTTCAACATTTGAGAACTAAGTAATTTTATGATTACCTCAACGGAGTACCTATATTATATTACTATTTAATATTGTAATTTTTTATGCCTTAAATTGTTTATTTTTTAATTACGTCTAGAGGAATAAAAGAACATAAATACCTACTTCTACATTTTTGAGTTTACATTTTACATTAAGTACCTACATATTATAGTTATTTTCATACATTGGGAAACTTACTGACCGTAGGTATACTGTATATAACTGGATTTTTTCTGGGCAATGCCACTTTAAATACCTAAAATACCAAGCAGTGTGCAGTGGTGTATTCATGGGGGTGACAATAGTAGCTATACATATACAACTTTCTTTTTTTGAAGTGAAAACTTCTTTAAGCGCGTTTTTGCGTTTTTTCTTTGTGGGGGTTGAATGAGAACGAGCCGTCACGCTCGGATATGTAATGTCACGGTCCTTCTACTGGCATGTTCCCGTATAGGTAGAGGGCCGAAATTTTGAGGGGATGTAGCCGGGGTAAAAAGAAGATCCTGGACGAAAACGGGATCCCGTACCCCTCTCCGTGTGGCCATGCACGGGAAGGAAGAGAAAGAAAAATTTAAATAATTAATTTCAGGAGAACGGGAAGAGGTACAGGGTCAAAATTTTTATGATAGCACCTGGGGGGCCCCTTAGGGGCCACCTTAGACCATACGGGAGGGACCGGGGCTCTAATTTAAGGGGGGATTTTGGGGGGAAAACCGTTCACGTATAGGTAGAGGGCCGACATTTTCAGATGATGTAGCCGGGGTAAAAAGAAGATCCTGGACGAAAACGGGACCCCGTACCCCCCTCTGTTTGGCAAAGGGAAGGGAGAGAAGGAAAAACTTAAATAATTAATTTCGGAAGAACGGGAAGAGGTACAGGGTGTAAGATGGCTCCCACGGGGGGCCATCTTAGACCATACAAGGGGGACCGGGGCTCTAATTTAAAGGGGGATTTTGGGGGAAATACCGTTTTTTGCCAGTATCTCTGCAACGAAGGCTGGGATCCAAATTCTGACAAAGATGACTCTGCTTAATGAGGTTTTCACTTCTATCTTGTGGTCTTAAGCACACACAATTTTTATTTTAATAGTAAAAAAAGTATTTTTTAAACCTTATTATAAAAGACCGTTTTAACCACGTTAAAATAGCCTATATATATTTTTGGTGCAAATTGTTTTAATTTAATTCCTAAAGTAAGTGCAAGTGAAAGGTTACAAAAACGTTAATTTTTATTAAAGTTAACTTGTCGGTGAAGCACAAATGTTAAACTAACGTTTAAATGCAGCGTTTCTGCATGTCATTCATTTTAAGATTCGTATAACGTTAAACTTTTTGTATCTTATGAAAAATAAAACAATATGTTTTGTATTACTAAACACTTTAGACTTATATTAATTTGGGTTGGTACATTTTTTTTTAATCGTTTATTCAAACACAATATCGAGACAGAAATTATAGCTAATTTTAACAATAATTCTCTAATCAGTGCTCGTAAACCTTAGCCCCGAGAATAACAAAACAAAAAATAATATACACTGCAATGTTGCTTATAATTTCCTAATTAGCATTTTTAAAGTTTTTTAATTTTTTTGACAAAACTCCTATAGATATTTAAATCTTTTATACAATGAGGGAAATCATTAAATTTTTGAATTGCATCTGTAATTTGATTTCTCAACCCTATTAGTTCTTGTAAAAACCTGATAAACATTATGATCTCGTTCGGTAATCATGCACATTATGGTAAAACATCATATTTATGTTGCATTTTTGTAGATTATTAATGACTTTATAAACAAATTTGCACTGTTCTATTTCTAAGATTTCTCTTAGTCTATTTAAATTTAATTCTGAATAAATTGTGTTAGAACTAGTAAGCCAATCAAATTTAAATAATACTTTTATAAATTTATTTTGTAATATTTGAACTTTATTAAAATCAACTTCACCGCACATGCCCCACACAGGCACAAGGTATCTAAAATGTATAAGGAAAAAGGCATTGAAAACTTGAAACTTGCTTTCTTTAGACAAATAATCTCTGCTTTTATACAAAGCAGACTGCATTGAAATTATTTTATCAGATATTTTATTTTTGTGTAGTGACCAATTTAAATTTTTATCTAAGTAATCCCAAATATGTTATACTTGACACTTTTTCTAAAGGTATACCATTTATGTTAATATTTAGATCCATTAATTGACTTATTTTTTTGCTTAAATATAACGTATTTGATTTTTTCGATGTTGATTTTTAATTTATTTGAAACCAGTCATTTAAGATAATCATTAGGATTATAAGGTCCTTTACACAAATAGTGCACTATATAAAAATCGGTCTTTCCCATTGGTCGATCCGCATGGCCCTCCGCTCGCTTCGCTCGCTACGGGGGCTCAAGAAAAGGAAACTAACCAGGTGCTAACCCAATCTAACCCAAGACGTACCCAAAATCAAGAAAAAAAACTGTTTAGAAACATAATCCTTAAAAAAATATAAAAAAAGCAACGGGGTTCGAACCCGCGCTTTCCAGGTGAGAGCCAACGATCTAAACCTCTACACCACTAGAGCTCTTGATAGAAATCGATTGCATCACGCAGACATATCGTAATACGAGATGGATCGGCCAATAGGAGAGGTCGATTTTTACATAGTGCACTATTTGTGTAAAGGATCTTTAAATGCTAATCATTAAGATCACTATTAATAAGATTAATAAGGGCAATTTCGTCTGTTCTAGTATATACCAGAACAGTGTTGTCTGCAAAAGTAAAATATCTTGCTTTTAGATTGGATCTCCCTTTAGAGTGTGTGCCACTGCCATAAAAAATCATGTAAATCGTGGAAATATGTAATAAAAATAATAAATAATAAAGTAAAGCTTTAATAATTAAAGATACTCACCATCTTTTATGTTAATTCTATCTTCTCTTCGACAAGCACGAATCCACTGCTTTGCTAAGTCATGTTTTGGAAACCGGAAATATTTAATATCACTCCCTTTGCTGGTTTTATTATTGTTTTTACATGTAGCCACATCACAGTTCGGCATAATTATACTATAAGTTTTTATTTTAAATAATCCTATAACATATATAAACACAGACCAAATCTAAAAATTCACTTAATTAAATAAACTATGACAGCGTCAAGCTAAGACATTTTTTCCCAGATGACGTAGATGCGAGGGTGGGTCAAAAACGAGTCTAGAAATCAGCATACCGTTATATGTGTATCGTGAATTGCACCATACATGTTCAAAGGTCTCCTCCTTCCCCTGACAGATCCTACAGAGTTTATCCTCTGTTATTCCTAGTGTTATCAGGTGCTTGTTTAACTTGCAGTTAAACCTACTCGTACCACTTAAACTTACCAGTTAAACTTACTCGTACCACTTTGCGATTGTGGCTTGGAAAGTCCGTAGTGAATTTGGGCTTAAGTATTTTTATGAACCTTTTAGCCTGCCTTTGTCCAGGTGTCGAGAGCCACCCGCTGTGGGATTGTCTTCTAACCTAGTTCTTGACTATTTATCTAAAAATACCTATTGCAATGCCATAGAAGGGCTCTCTGGCTAGTTTATGTGCTTCTCCATTTCTTTGGTGGCCTTCATGGCCTGGTATCGAGGCTAAGGTTAGTTTGTAGGCCAGCCCAACGATTTCTAGGGCATTTATAATCTCAAGCCAATCCTGAGTTGACTTTATGGGAGCTGATTGCCTTTAATGTCGCTTGGCTCTCCGAGTAAGTTACTATGTTTTTACTCTTAGTACTGCTTTTGTGGATATGCAGCTTCGGCCTGGAACCCTGTGGCATGCTTTTCTAAACTTATGACTAATTTTGCTCTTGGCTTGTCTCTATAGATGCCCGCTTCTGAGTTTTGACTCCTTATTGATACGCCATTATATCAGACCAGGTCTGCTTTGAGTGGGCGACTTTCCTTTTAGTCTTTCCTGTCTGTAATTTTCACCAAGAAGTGCCTCTTAAAGTAGTATTTAGGAGTCATTTTGTCTGATGGCTTCTCATATAGTGACTTGATCCTCCTATATTTTCCAGCGCAGGGGAATTTCATGTCATTCTATGGGACCTTGGCCTTGCTTGAGCCTGTATTGGGCAGCCTTTATATCTGCCTCTATGAAGATGTGGATTGGCGGTAGATCCAGCAGAACTTCCATTGCTGGTGTTGGAGTAGTTCTTATGGCTCCCACAATGCACATAAATGTTAGCTTCTGGACTCCCTGTAGTTGCCGAACTGCTGTCACCTTTTTTCCTCAGGAAATTGAACCATATGACAGCATGGGTCTTACTACCATTTGGCATAACCATAGGTTCATTTTGAGCTCAGACCACAGTTTCTATTACATAGTCTTCTGCATCTACCCAGGGCAGTTTTTGCCTCCAGGATTGCTTGTTGAGATGTGGCCCCCAAGTAATTTTTTTGGTCAATAATGTATCCAAGTTATTCGACTTCTTTAGAAAATGGGATAGTTATATCATTGAGTGTTGGGCATTTAAATCCTTCAAATACTCTTTTCCTCGTGAAAGTGATAATAATAATTGTGGTTTTCAGCACCCGTCGTCAATGATGTTCAGTGCATTTTGTGTTCTTTCTGAACTTTTCGGTAACGGCATTGACGAAATTTGTTTTTTCTTGTAATTTACAACATTTTTTGCCCACTCTACCTCTAATGCAATATCTCATTTTCTTAAATGATGTATCTAGATGAGCAATCATATACGCAACAATATTTGTTTCCTGAGCAACATTGTAGGCTTTGAACTAATTGAATGGCTCACTTGGTTGTCAGTTTTACGTTATTTACCGCCGATGACGAGGCACCATAACTGCTTAAACGTGAATTGTTAATTAAGGCTAATATCAAATGGATTCTTAAGCACTTAATCACATCATGAATAATTGTTAACTTTACCTGTTAAATGAATGCGGAATAAAACCTGACTGCGATTATTACTGAATTGCGAATCATTTGCTCTATCTTTGGTGTATAAGTTCCGAGCAAAATATCTGGCCGCATTTGCAAGGAAAAATAAAGGAAGACGAACATAAATGAAATATTATCCTGTTTCGCAAAAAATTAGGAATTGTCCCCTTGTCTACACCGACCAAGTGACAGCAACAATATTTACGACACATTTTTTGCTCTATGTTCTCATTAACCGCGTCGTTTCCTTGGCCTCGCCATGAAAATACTAATAAACAAATAAGTATTAAAAATGACATATCTTTCTCCTCTAATTTATCTTGAGCTCAATTTTAGGTAAGACATTTCCGACTATACATGAAACAGACCCCGTCAACCTAATTTATTATTGCCGTGACAGATAAATCCTAAGGAAACTAAACACAATTTGTTTAGAGGATGGAGGACTCGAGACACGCTCAGTGCCTAATACGGCTGCTATCAATTCATAGGAATTTCCGAAAGTTTAGTTGTATTTAATAAATGAGCTATAAGATTGAAAACACGGTTTATTTCGCGGAGTTGATTAGGGAACCCCGTGGAGTTGAATATATTTAAAAGTGATAATCAGTGGTATAATTTGATATAAGTTCAAAATTTGGGAGATTAGGTATAATGCACTTACTTTTGTTCCGTTCTAGTTAATCGCTACGTTATTAAAGAGCAGAATGTACTATTCCGACAAAGTTGTTTGTTATTGTCGAAATCTTCGCTAAGGTGTGTATGGGTTAAATCTGCTTAGGCTAGTAAACAAATTGATATTTGGCTTACAGATTGTTCAATCAGGCTTTAGGGCGAATTATATATACCAGAGATTAGAGTCTGTATATCTCCAACGTTAAAGCCTCATGTTATTGCAACTAAATTGCTTTCCCCAAATCTCCAAAACGTATTAACCAAAATTAATTAAAAGGACTATTCGCATCCAGAGTTAAACAAGATAAAGCGGTTGCAGGATAATATTGTTTACAAGAGTTTTTCCTACGTCGTCGACAAAGTTTTGATTTTATCATGAATATTCAGAGGCAAAACTTAAATGGAATTGCATTTAATTAATTTATATTTCCATAGATTAATTTTGCGGGGATTTAGACAACTTTTTAAGATACGAAAAGACGACAGCACAATGGATCAAATTAGAAGTTCAAGGATTGTCATACAGAAAGAAATAGATCAGGTTTAGTATGGGTGATCTGATATTTTCAAGGAACGGTTTAATGCGCTGAAGTTTTTTAATATAAGCAACTAATTTATGTTCGTTTTCTTCTCTTAATTAACAATTATTAGCATTTTTTCGATGCATCACTGTTGCTGTTGGAATGTTGAAATGCTTTGCAGCTTGATTTACAGCCCCTGCATTTCTATCTTGTGCCTGAATGACATTATTATTTAAATCAGCTTTCGTCTAATTACCACGGGAAGCATGCTGCTTGCGGTTATATTTTGTTGACATTCTGAAAAAGAACACTTCATTGAAAATTAATAGGACCTTTCTCCAAAAAAAGGTTCATCTAACCAAACAAAAATGTTTCATTTATGCAGATTGACATGGAGAGATGGACCACCAGAGAAAAATACTTGATGATTGAAATGCTAGTAGGTTAGAAATGTGAACAATTACGTGAAAATGCAGTATAAATGAAAATTTGTAATACTTACGCTTCTGAAATATCGCTTGTAACATAAAGACGTTAGTAGTGTCATCTAACAAGCAATAATTAAACTATAAGATTGGTCGATCTAATGCTATGGTCCACCTCTCCCGGAACCATACTAAGTTTTCGCTTGATTAAGTTTGATAGTAAACGATCAATCGATTAGAAACAAAGAACTCTACCTGAATCGATTATTTTGCCCAACCCCATTATGAAGATGAAAAGATTTGTTAAAATTTACTAATTTATATGTTTTTCTAATATTGGACATCTTTTAATGGCGTGTAACATAGGCTCTTTTTTATACGCATTTGCGGATAAAAGTTATTTATGCAACAAGTATGTAAAATGCCCTTTTTTATGAATGGGAATATTGTCGCACGAGCCGCAGGAGAATGCGACAATCCCGTGAATAAAAAAGGATACTTTACACAACAAAATTTTTTCTACTACCGGAACATATATGAAAAATAAAAATATTATTAAATTACTTTACACACTAGTGCGTAAAATAAATAGTTTTACGCCCTAGTGCGTAATATAAAATATTTTAGGCACTGCACTAAATGCCAAAAAATATGTCAGATCAACTTTAGGCAGGAGCGCGTAAAGTAATTTATTTTACGCATTGCATTAAAAAGTCATATTTTACGAATTTTAGAGAGTGCATAAAGTGAGTATTTTACGAACGGTAGAAGAAAAACATTTTTATAGCATTTCTAAGAATTGTGTGTTGCTTAAATGCATGTTCCAGTTTCAATGCCAATGTGAACGTTGAAACAATGCATAACACAGGCAACATTGTTTTTTAAATGAGAAGAAAACAAATCTTCATAATTTTAAATGGTATGATACCCATATCAAAATTTTACAACATTTAATATCCTATTGATTTAAGCATTCTTTTTCAATTAAACTAATTAGGATCATAAATAATTTGTGCGCATCGCCCCTCTGTGGTAAATATAAATGCCAAAAAATACTCAGTTCAGCATACTCATGATTTTTTCAGGGACCAAATTCATTCGTTTTTTCAGTCGGTATTTCCTTCTATCCTATATAAAATATGAGGCAGTACATTAAAATCAGTTGACGTCAACATTGGTGAATTCTTAATGTTGTTTGTACAATCTTTCGGCATGATATACCCTTAATAATAATTTTAGTTCAGCGAAAAAAATTTCCGATTAAATTGGAAAATTTATTTTTAATTTTGTTCCACTTATATAATGACATTTTAAAATTTCTGAAATTTTTGAGTTCAACATAGTCATTTTTACATTTGTGAGGTTTATTAGCGGGTGGCTAGTTGAAATCTGCTACTTTTAATCAGAGAAGTTTAGTAAATATGTAGTAAAATTCCCAATAATGAAAATGCCCTCAAACCAAATATTTGATCAAACAAAGTTTTATCTTTCTTTTACTCATGCCAATCTATCTCTATGTCATTTGAGAGAGTAGTATACGTCTTCAGATTGTTCCTAAATTTTATGTTTTTAAATTTTTGATAATATACGTAACTACAACAGGTGAGAATCATTGATATACGCTAAAAATTACTTTCAGAATGTAAATTGGTGTCCAGCTAAATGCAATTACAATCAGTAGGCAACGTGGCTCATAGGTTCACACTATTGACCACAGCAAAGTAAAAACATAATATTTTCACGTTCTGTGTGGCGTGCAGTTTATGTAGCTCAGATTACTTCGATCGATCTACGTTAGATGAGAAGATATGATAATGAAGGCGTTTGAGTTAGAAACAATAACAATTGTCAAAGACTTGACAAATTTACATTGTACCTGATTACTAACATGCGCATGTCTTTTTGATTGAGGTACACTTTTAGGTTGTTTATTGGTCTTTGGTCACTGTTTGATAATATAGTTTTTTAAAAGTAGTGTTGTTTTTTATTTATGGTTAGCTTTGACAATTCCACTCAGATCATCTACATTTAGTTTTAATGAATTTCACTCAGAGATAGATTTAACTTTGTCAAATATTAATAAAACATAATTTTAATTGGAGACATGAATATTAATTTGCTGGTTAATTCCGCATAGACTGATACTAACAAAAATACATTAACGCTTAATGGCTTTAATATTTGCAACGTTATTGGTAGAAATTACACAACAAGAAAAACTATACGAATCTATTATCGACAAATAAGGATTTAAACTGTGATATAAGCTTTAGTGATGTGAATGCACATTAAACTTAGGTCAAGTATTTCGATACCTCCAAAACCAAAGATTACCCATAAAAGGGAAGTAGTAAATAAAGGTCTATTTGTACAAAAATTTACAGACTATAGTGTAGACAATTTTGTAGAAATTGTAGAGGCGATCCAAACGCCTAAATCTCGGGCTACTTAGGTACCTATAGCCTTCAAATAAAAGTCGTTTTGAAATAAACTATTTTTCTGTACATAGTTTTTATTCCACATGTAACTTTAAGAGACACTCATAGTATATACCTGTTAATAAGGCAATACAAAATCAGTAGCAGAACATCTTTAAATCAAATTTTTCAAACCAATGTAACTGATTTTCCGGAGTCCAAAATGCAGTAAATTACTTTTCCTGATAAAAGTATGTGCTTAAGGAAAAACTATTTTAGCATTGCCAAACAATAGGTGAACCTTGCAGAATAACTGTGGATGGATATGTGATACAAGATTTTCAAAGCTTTTAAGTTGTGAGCAATTTAAATTAATATATTTTTAAAGAAATATATATTGTTGCTTTTAAGGTATAACAACATTCTCCGTAATTTACATAAATGAATATACGACCAAGAAAGCTTCTCTGCAACCCATTAATATTTTGAATTAATCATGTTTTATGTCGATTTTATCATTTATCCTACCAGACCATTATTTTTCGACCTTCTGTCACTGGAAGCGTGAAATTTCATATAATCAAATATTATTTGTACAGCAGGTCCTTTTATTCGGGATTTTCATCACCTGTTTATGACAGACTTCTAATTAAAACTCCCAGGTTTTCAAGCTAATCGCGACTGGTCTGACATACAACTTCCAGACAGATTTCTAGCTAAACAAATTAGTCTCGGATTCCGCCTGTTTTTGAATAGTTGGTTATGCAATTTCCAGAGAGTGACTCAGGTTAACAAAAACCTAATTAATGCTATTAATTAAAAAGCTCGCCAATAATACTAAAGATGAATGTTTAGTCATCGTCCGCAATTTAACGATGCTCCGATTTCTTCGCTATACCGGATCATTATATGATATAATAAAATATAAAAAGTCTTAATACATGTCATTTAGATATTTTAGAGTATGCGAGTACTCTACAAAATAAGAAAAAATACTGATATTCATACACATGGTCAGAAACGCGTCATTTTCGTTATAAAAGGCGACAAAGCTTACATTTTTTTCTGGTATTTTGCGCTTTTTTGACGTATGTCCCGAAATATTTATCTAAATTTTGATATACTTATTATCTTCAAAAATCGCTACAACAATATGTCAAAATCGTCAGTTGCAGTATCTTTTTTTTGATCACCTAAAATTGCATTTTTTTGGAGCACCTTGTATGAATCTGATATGCGGTTTGACCTTCGTGTTTTTCCTTTAGCTTCTTTGGATTCTTGCATAATTCTCATATCTGTCATCGTTTTCGATTTATTTGCAAAAATGGTAATCGATGCAAATGAAGTGTAGGTGTAGTAAAGAAAAGAGTGAAAAATTTTATTTGCATTATCTAAGCAATTATTTTTATTTTTATTTTAAATCAACCGTCAGAGTAAGCAACAATCGAAAAATATTTTCCATTGAATTAAGAACAACACAAAATTATAAAAACATTTGAAAATATCCGCCTGTTGCTAAAATGCAAAAATCATGTCTTCACCTCATAGACTGACGGACTTTGCCAAAGATTCCAACAGTATTGGGAATGTGTCGCATGAAGCTATTATTTGTTACTCAAATCTTCTTCTGTCTGGATTGGGCTCTAACAATAATGCTTTCAGATATTCCTCGAAAAAGAAGTCCATGCTATTCAGATTCAGATCTGAGGGTCTAGGGGTCATCTTGAATTTTTTCTCAGTAACTTCTTTAGGATATTTCTTACGGTTGCATCTCAATATTCCTTCACTGTGTGTCTGTGCGTAACTTTACTGAAAGGTCCACGCTATTATAATAATTATTACCCATGAAAAGTCGCTGGTGTATAAAACTTTATACCATATTTCGCTTTATTGTTTTTGATATACTGCCTAAAGCGTAGTACTCCGCGAAAAAGTAGTAAGGAGTTGTTCAAAGAGAGTTTTTCAGTAGGGGAATAAGCCATCTCAAATATTCTCATCGGTGCATTCACCAGTGGCTTCACGTGGTTCTGCTTATCTGATTCCATCCATCCCCTATTTCCATTCCCTCATAGCGTCTCATGCTCGTCGTTTTCTGCTCCTATTACATGCGTGCTAGGAGTTTACTCAATCATATCTTCGACCACCGAGGTTTGCAGCCGATGGTGAGATTTTTACTCACCTGGATTATATTTTTGTTTTATTCACATTTTATTTGATATAGTACTACTAGCCTGACGTTGAACGTCAAGAAGTGTTGTTACATAAGCTTTTTTATAGGCTATAAACCTTTAAATTTCGAATACGAAATCACTAAGAAGAATCTTAGATGGGTGGGGTTTGTCAGGGACCTTGGAGTATGGTTTGATGAAAAGCTATGTTTTGCAGAGCATATGTCTAAGCTTTGCTTGAGAGGTTTAAATATTCTGGGGTTTGTGACGAGAAACTGTGATGAACTTTCTGTGAACACAGCTAAGACTCTTTACGTCTCTCTCGTGAGGTCCAACCTCGAATATTCTACAATTATTTGGTAGATTGAATACCGGATATATATTGACTCGTTGGAAAGGCTAGAGAATAAGCTCCTGCGATGTGCTGCTTGTAAAATTGCGGTGAACTTTGATGACTACCACATATCTGAGATGCTCCTCAGATTGAACCTGGAAACCCTTAAGAGGAGGTGCCTGCAGTTTTGTTTGTGTTTTGTCTATGAATTGCTTAATGGGCTAAAGGATTATCCCCGTCTCGTCCGCAAGGTGTGTCTGAATGTTCGAAATCATCATTTGTGTAACTTTGATCTCTTCCGTTCTTTTCCACTAAACTAATAACTAGGGCCACCACTCCTCTGTTGACAGGTATTGTGAGGCGGTTAGACTCACAATATCTAGTCTTGGAAATTTATTTAATTACTGTCATCTTGTAGATTTGATATTATATTTAATATTACATTTGTATTGTTTGTAGAAAATGGGGGTAAGCCCTGAATTTAATAAATAAATAAATATGGAGACAAACAGTGTCGGAGTACCGCTTCTAACGAAGTAGTCCGTCGTGTCCTATGTTAGTTTTGGTTGGACCCAGATATATGCTTTACTCGGTACCACCCAGACTTGGGAAGCATTCGCCTATCCATAACCTGTTCTTTTCTATTTTTCAATAATATATGCCCAACCGTGTCCTTCTTTTTACAATAGCTACAGTTATCTTCAGTTTGTCTTCCATTTTTTCGTGTAACTTCTAAACCTTTTGCGTACTATCAGAAATGTTGCGACCTTCTTTTGTTTGTCAGATTTTTTATATGCCTTCCCTGGGGAGCGGTAGCAAGGAAGGATATATGTTTAAATATTTAGGACCCTGCGAGCAGTATCAAGGCCTAAATAAGAGTTGGTAATGATAATATTATTCGTTAAAAAAAACGGGAGCTTTTAAGCAGGCGACAAGGGTAATTATTATTGTGGGTAAGCCTTGCGTTTTTAAAGATAGCGTAAATCTTCGTTTTATGATCGAAAAGAAAGACGTTTAGATAAATTAAATTAATCAAATATATTAACAAATTACCCATACGGCTTTGGCAGCCGTATCGACTTCATATAACATGTACAATGGTACAGTCTGGGTTACATACAAATGTACAGAAGTGGTGACCATTGGAATAACAATACTAATATGAAATATGAAATCAATTACAACTTACATTAAATATGTAATTCAATTCGATAATATATTATGAAATAGGGTGTCGGGCACACAATCCAAATATATGTAATTATAATGGTTTACATAGGAATACGTACGAAAGTTCTTTGCTAGATTGTAAAATACTGGATAGGGCACAAAACAATATGTATATGGGACACTTCAAGCATACCCTAGATTACTTACTATACTGTGCACAAAGTCATTATAAAACGTTTTTATAAAGCAGTTTATAGTGAACACCATCACTATGTATATATTTCGGTAAATTACTCCCTATATATTTATATATCTGCATTTATTTCTCTCGTAAATGAAATTGTATGAAATCTACTACAGGCTACAGAATTCCTGTATATATTTATAATTATATATCTAGCTTTATCGATTACAAGTCACTGAAATAAAATGTATTACTTGGTGAAGGTACAGCCACCTTAAATATCTATATATTGATATATTTATATATTTACTACAGTTCCTGAAATACTAAGGAATATTTAATTATTCCCTGAATCAATATTAGTACATAACAGTTCAATAAAATGTTCTAAAATACGCTGGTGAATTATATAGTATATAAACTCATTGAATTAATAATGTTTATATCTATAAATTTATACACTGGATAACTTACTCATGTCTTCAGTTCGCACTATTTATTTAACACTGTTCCTACCCCTGATTTAATAGATCGCAGTTTATTTTAGCCTTTTAATCGTACCACCCTGATTCGGTAGTTTTAGGAAGAAACGTATACCCTTTTATGCTTTGGTTGTAAGCGTCGTTTTTTAAACGACTGAATATGAGATATATATTTGGATTAATATCACTTTTCACTTCTATTACTTAAAAACTCGATATTTACTTTACTTAATTGAGTTATGTTTATTGGGAATGCAAAACAATAGATATTTATGCTTTTAGCTTGATTTATTAACTTGGATTTTATTTTATTCTTTAAACCAGCAGAACTGCATCTTAGAATAAGAACTTGGAATTTTACTGGAGAGAGACTGGTGTAGAACTTCTTACTGGTGCACTGGTAGTGTATTTTGGGCTGTGCAGACGAATTTATACGCTCGGTCCCTCCATGCTTAGGACCGACTTTGGAATTATCCGGATTCGTAGTTAAAGCGCGTGCCTAGATCGAGCTCACGAGATGGAAGCATCTCCTTTTATGGTAATATCCGTTCTCTCTGGCTCGAGATTCTGTCGCTAAGCGGATGTCGTAGATCTGGGCTTTAGATGCGTGCCTTTGAAGAACTTATTAACTTCTGCGATTCGATTCTTTTAATGCGTGAGTTTAAATAACATAAGCTAGTAACAGCGTATTATAATATTTAAAACAAACAACGAAAATTCGCTTCGTTACAGAAATTGCATTATGAAATCGTGTGTCTTAACAATCTATAAAAGTTAGCAAGTTTACATCTGATCCATATTAACTTTCTGTGTCATCAGAAGAAAATTCGCCATACAATAGTAGCAATCGTTGCTGGTCCTTCACGTACGAGTACATCCTGAAAGCAAAGAAAATTAGAGAAAAAGTATGACCACGATGAAGCAACACAATAACACGTATAAATGGAGAGACCGTTGATAAAAACATATAACTGACCAGTATTGGCAGGCTAGTGCATTTTGCGCAGGCTGTTTATATTTGTTCATATTGTATTTATATCTAAAAACCGACATCCACCAACGTTTGGTCACAAATCGTTATGCTTTGAATAACGTCTATAGACGTTACAGCACTCCATATCAATAAAAATTAGACGTCTAGACGTTCTGTCTATAAACGTATTAATATTGAATGTGAATTCGACCATCATTAAACAGCTCAGAAAAACTCCGAAAACGTAAAAAAAAGATTATTTGTTACAAAACGTCAGGTTAGTTAGCATAATTAACTAAGATTTGCCACAGTTTATTATTATTTTTCATATTAATTATTTTACCAACACCTAATATCCATCGATGGATTTTTTTGTAAATAGATCGATAATGGTGACAACAGATACAAGAATAATACCGGAGATTAAAAAGCTAAAGAAGAGAAAAAAAAGGTTAAATGTAATTTCAAAATTTAAATAGGGTGCTTCAAGGAAAAATATAAATGGTAAGTGAACCAAAAGTATATATCACCTTGTATCTGCGACCGACGATTTTGATATTTTATGACCTAAATTTGAAATAATTATCTCAGGACATAGGGAAGAAAAACGCAATATAAGAAGATTTGCCATTCTGTATAACAAAAATTGGCATTTTTTAATCTGTTAAGTAACCATCACCTTTGAAATATATACATGATATCTAACTAATAAACAGAATCTGTCTCACAAACGTGTAGAATATATCTACAACATTGGCTTTTGTCCAGCACCTACTCATGCTCCTAGCAAGCTCATTCACAAGCAATCTCCCATCAAGCCATTTAAAAAAACTCCTAAGAAATAAATATATTCCGTGGACAAAATTGTTGAAGTATTGTAAATTAATGAAAAGGAGTTTCCTGAGGGAACACCGAAGTTCAGCGGCTGTGTTTATCAAACATTGAGCAAAAGTTTGTGGACTGTAAACCATGCATCCAGTACCTCAAAAGAGTTAATAATGGTTTTGACAACTCTCACTGCTTTCCACTTCACAACACTCACACTCTTCTAGGTATAGATTATATAAAAGTGAACCTAGTATAGATCTTTGAGGAACTCCTTTTCTTACAACACATGAATCTGATTTTATTTAATTCCCTTTTCTGTTAAGTTCTACCACAAGTAGCTTTCTTTCTGAGATGTATGATTGGAACACTCCAGTGCACTCCATATAACTCGAGCTTCCATAAGAGGATATCATAATCGAACCCGTCGAATGCCTTGTACAAATCTGGAAAAGTAGCTGCTGTGACTCTTCATTCAACAAATCAATAACCCTTGCCACGGCCTGATAGATTGTTGTAATAGTGGACTTGCCCTTACAAAACCCGTTCTGTTTTTCCGAAAGTTTTTTGAAAATGCCAAACAACTGATCAAATTTAATTTTGTTCATATTCGAGAGACGTGAGATGGGCTTATAGTTATTACTACCACATTTTTTTATGCATGGGTTGAATCGAGTATTTTATTGCTTCGGGGTATTTATTATTTGCAAAAACACAAATTTATGAGCCAGAGGTACAGATACATTCTGCTAAATTCTTCAAGATCTCCTGTTACACCATCAGACCCAATAGACTTTTTATTCCGCAATAATAACAGATACCTGCCGACATCGAGAGATGTTTAAGGTGAAAAAAAAACCAATTGTGGGCAAAGGATCTAATTTTGAAAAAGTCGATATATTTGTTAAAATAGTTTAAATAGTTAAAATAGTTAAAGTAGTTAAAATAGTCAAAAATATTAGGAACTTTTAGATTCTTATTTGTCATTTGGTTAATAGGACTCCAAGTAGTTTTGGTTTTATTCTTTGCATAGATTAGAATGTCTTTTATAGTACACTTTCCTCACTGTACCAGCCGTACTAGCCTCATATAGAGAACTTTTTCTCTTACATGATGTAATTGTAAACCATAATTTTGAAACATTTGTTTTACACAAACATCGTTTAATTATTTTGGATGGAACATATCATAGGCTTTGTTCATGACAGTCTCTATCAGAATTTTTGAAAATAATATTTTAGTAGTAAGTAGGAATAACTTTATCGATCAAACATCTATGTTTGGTGCAAATTTATCATTAAAAATATTAAAGTTGGCAAAAGCATTATCCGGAAGTGATTCTGTCTTTTTGCAATCCTTGTTGGTTGAAAGATTGCTTGGGACATGTTAAAACATTAAAACTATTTAAAACATCTACAAACCTATATTTATCATTACGTTCTAACAGTAACAAGTTCATTCAAAACCTGCTCTCAAAAATATAAGGTTTTCAAGATAAGTCCTATACACAGATGAAGTGAATAATTTTCTGCATCTAGTCATTACAGAAGAAGTTGCTTTGCTTCTGGATGGTATGCTCCATTATTTGCAGTATTTTCGTTTTAATGCTAACCATTCCCAAACAAATCTGATGTGAAACCACATCTCCGATCTAAATATTAAGGGGAAAGTTTTAAATAAAAATTTAAATTCGGAATTAAAATACCAGCAAATATAACCTACTTATCAACATTAATCTCTTATATAATAGGGATAATTTCATATTTATTAATGATGTTCCATTATAATTCATAACAAGCTTAGATTATCTCAAATGAAAATTGATATTACGCGATTTAATTAATCAAGTCTAGCTCTATACCAGTCGTTTAGTAAGTAAGTGTTATGGAGTCTATAATAATATAGTGCACGGTTTCGTGTTCAGAAGCTATTAACTAAGCGTAAGTAATGCGAATATCTAATTATCAGATCAGATAGAGTTAATTGCTAATTAAACATGTGAACAGCAAGCAGGGCTCTGCGGTAGATTTTTTCAGTATAATGCAAATCTTCAAAACGCCGCCGCACCCTAAATGATTTTCTTTAAAATAACCTTTGATTGTGATAAAAAAGTAATGTACGAATATTATTTTTATTTTGAAAATGTAAATTACCGATAATGATATCAACTACATCAATCTACTATAGTTTTATCTTCCTAACTTTAACTTTAGCAAATTAGATAATTAGTGGTGTGTAGACTAGAGTGGCAGCTAATGTAGATCCAATATAAATTAATGACAGATTGATAAATTTAATTTTGGTTATTGAACTTCTTGAGTAGTGTTTTATTAATTTTAATTTAGAACAGACATAGTTAATAAAATTCTTACAGCTACAACAGTATTATGATATAAAGTACGGTTAATTGGACCAAATAATCCAAAGGTTCTATAGAATATGGTAGCATTCGGGATCCATCACGCAATTCTGATTGCTCGATTTAAAATGTCATATCAAAAATGAAAATTTTAGCTATAGGTTTCTAGAAGCGTGAAGTTTATAGTTTATCGACAGCTTCATAGTCAAATTGACGTTTTTTCCATTTAGCTCTAACTTGAGTTTCTGCAATCTGATTAACAGCAAATTTTTCAAGGTTTATATTTATAGTTGTTATAGTTTGGAAAGCTTCAAATAAAATATCATGCCAAACAATTCCACCGCATATAAACTTGTAAATTTTAATACCTTTTCCTAACCTTTTTGTTTTAACTTTAGTTTCTGCATCTCAGTTGACATTATGACGTTTTCTATTATTTGGAATAATGCATCATAGATTTCACAAAGTTTATATCGTAAAGGTTTTTTTATTACGCATGCATCATAATCAACGATTATCGCACGCTGCAGCGTGCTTAAAATGATGTTTATGATGCGCCTACTTTTTTAAAGGTTGCTATAGAAACATTTGATCATGTCAAATGTGACAGATTAATAATATATTCGTCAATATATTCCTTAACTTTAATATTTTTGAGATTGTGATGCATTCGTAATAAAAAATAGCGTATGATATACGTGTATAAGAGGCCTTTAAAGCCCTTGCGACTTACAAAACACTTCGCTGCGCGTCGTGTTTTGAAATATGTCGCGCGTGCTTTAAAGGCCCTCTTATACACTTATATCATAATATACTATTAACGCGTCTATTCACTTAGTAACATTCGATGGTTTTACTTTACAGTTAATTGCGAAACATATTTTCCCAGTGTTTTCTAGAATCAGAAAAAAAAACAGTGTGTATTTAAGACCGCAAGACAGAAGTGAAAACATCAAAAAAACAAAATTTTACCTCGAAATTTCCCATACAATCAGGAGAAACCGCTACTTTTCACTAGAAAAATGTCAAAATTTTGGTCCAATTCTCAGTTTCAAATCGTTTAAAATGAGACTTCAGGCAAGTAAATGTACTTACTTATCACAAAAGCTATAGGCACCAAGATACTGAAATTGAAATTTCACCTTGAAATCTGCTATAAACTCAGCAGAAACAGCACCTAATCACCAAAAAATGTCGAAAATTTCCATCAATTTTTCCAGCTTCAAACAGTTGAAGATATGTATTTTCTTAGCATGGTTTGTGTGTGTGAAGGGCGGCATTTTTCCACTTTGCACCAAAACAGAATAAAATATTTATATAGAATATAAAAATTTCATAAGTAACTTAAACTATTTAAAATTACGCCAATGCAAAATAAGTAATATAAAAAAAAATAAAAAATAAAAATTAAAAAAAGGAGTAAAAAAATTAAACACATATTCAAATTAATAACGCCAATATCATCTGAAAAACGATAAATACAATTAAAGGCCGTGTTTAAAAAAAGAAGGTTGATGATGATCCCTTTAAGTCGAAACGTCGGATTTCAAACTGGATACCACCATTGTATAGAGCGGAGAAAGTGGCAATGCAAAAATTCAATTCAATTTAGGAAATCTGTTTCTAAATAAGTTCAGGAAAGAAATAAAACGATTTTTCAATATTTCGGATTTTTTCGGATATCTCCAGAAATACTCGGAATTTTAGAACTTTCTAAACGGCATATTGTTAGGCCTTGCTTTACACTTACTTACTTCTTACGATTGTCGAGTTCCCCATACATAGACTCGAATTCGAGCCACCCTGTACTTACTTACCACAAAAACTATAGGAATCGATATTCTGAAATTGGAAATTTTACCTCGAAATCGGCCATAAAATCGGCTGAAACAATACCTGATAGCCAAAAAATTTCCAAAATTTTCGATCCAGACCAGCTTCAAATATTTCAAAGATTTTCACGCAATTAAACGTATAAATCTACATATTTTAACTAAATGTCATGTCAAAATAGTGGAAGACGTATTCCTTAAAATTTTCCATATTGCATCAAAAGCAAAGCTATCTGTTCAAACTCGTAAAAATGCCGAAGTATGGAAAACTTGACTTTTTTTTACGATTTTCTGTATGTTTCCCTTCAACCCTTTCATTTCTGTAGGGACATACATGTTTCAGCTGATGTTCAAAAAATCCTAACTCTGGAAAAGTGCATTTAAAAACGGCGGGACTAGGATGTTTCAGTGAAGTTTTTTCAGAGTGGTAGGGAATCTGAAGTCAATCCGTTGAGCAGCGACGATAGTGTTTTGGATAAAGAGTATTGGCTATTTTTTCCAACTGACATAGAAGACATGCATTCAAGCAGTGACTCATATAATGATTCAACTGATGATGATGATCCTGGCACTGATCCAGGCCGCAATGCAGCATCAGTACTACCTGATCTTAATTCAAATGATCATCAAGATGATCAAGGTGATAATGTAATACGGTCACAAGTAGATATTAATAGCTTTGTTCCTAAAAAATTTATTCTACCTACCCTTGTTCAGTTTTAGTTCACCCCATTACACACTTACTCATAAATGCTGAGATATAAATATCCCAGTTCTTTTCTTTTAATAAAACAAACAAAATCTTACTTTTGTAAGTTGTCTGCCCTATCATGACAAAAACGTCTAAAAAATTACAAAAATAAAACCCGGAGTGAAAGGGTTAACATCGTTTTATAGCAGAGATATGGAGGTTTACAAATCTGGGATTATATTTTTTAAATGACAATGCGTTGGCTGACATATGCGATTAAAGTAGACTTTTCAAACTGAAATTTCAAAAAAAACATTCGGTATTTTTAATTGCATCGATGGGATTTTTTGATATGTTGTAGTCGTAACTCTCCTCCTGAATGAACAGAAGTTTGGTTGCTCCAGATTTTCGGTTTTCCAGCAATAATGTATTAGGTGGTGACGTGTCACGTTAAAATTGAAAATGGCGTAAAGTTTAAATTCAACTAGCTCACCCTGTATATAAGATTACAAAGTTTCTTGTTCGCATTTTACGTAGATTCTTGTCTAATAAATCGAGGTTTTTAAAAGAAATAATTTTCGAGAAAAAAATAGAAACTTTAATTTTTTTCCCTACAAATCGATGTTTTTCACTTTCTCCCTCAAAAGTTAATTTTTCCAAAATTGGGAGGCAAAAATCATTTAGAGTTTTTCCTCAATAAATTTTCTATTGAATTAACGTCTCGGTTTTTTTGATTCTCGCGACTTTTTCGGCAGAACGCTCGAAGGTGCCCAATTTTAATAAAGTTCGGAAGAGAGTTATAATGAACGTGTCCAGAAAATTTTGAAAAATCGTAGAAAAAATGATTAAGGTAAATAAAGCCGCTGAGAGCAACGCGTGACAGTTCGGCTTCATTATCTACCCAGGAAAAATGTGCTGAACGCGCTTAAAGAAGTTTTCAGTCCAAAAACACTAGAATGAGCGTATATAGCGCGTTACTTAGCCGAGCCGGATAACCCAGTCTCATTCACTTACCAGGAAAAAGTGCGCTGAACGCACCTGTAGAAAGTGTAAACTTCTTGTACGATCGAAAAAAAATATTTTTCTGTAGAAGAAGACGATGCATCATTCACAACTAGGTTTAAAGGGTAACATGCACATGTGTGTGATAAATCATAAATTGTATACATCAATATCGGAATAATATACGCCATTGCTAAAATTCTTTAATATTGAATGGTTCAAATTATATTTTGATACTGCTACGGCCGCCTCTCTGCAGCACGGCACGGTCCTCACAGTAGCTATTTTATAGACTTATAGTAAATAATAATATACAAAACTGTTCTATTTGATTTGAATATTAACTTACAAACCTACTTAAGCATCTTTTACTATCTTCTCTAGGAAAACAAATAACTGTTATTTAGTCAGGCCTTGACATTCAGTAAGGAATACCTTCTCCTTATATATTAAAACTCAAACATAGGTTAGTCATTTATCCAGGTGAACTTCAATTACAACCGAATTTTCGGTATTGATCCAACATTTTCAGGAACTTCAAGTTTTATTGAATAATGACGACTTTCTAAAAAGCGTATTAAGGGTATTATAAGAGATAGAAGATATTTTCCCTTTGCAATCCTACCTTTAGCGTCAGATTACTTTGTGTAAAGGATACATTTCCAAAACATCCTAGGTTTCATATAAATATAACTTAACGCTTTGAATAATACGTTTATAAAGGGAAGGTGTTTGTGATTAAAGGTTTATTTGATAAACATATACGTAAAAATAAAAAATATGGCTATAAGACCAGCCCAATTCTTGAAAATTTACTTGAGAAGGATTATGTCTATTAATTTTCTTTGACATCTTGCCATTACTACACTTTCCAATTCGGGCTTTCCCTCTGACTATACAGGAACTAGGAACTGGGCGTGAATTCTCGACCCATTGGAACAGCTGTCACGTCTAGGGAAGCAAGGATGCGATCCTTTAAATATGCGATTATTCCTCCCCGTATCGATAAATTTACGTTAGTTCTCTTCCCATGTTAGGGTTGTTCCAATGACTCGAGAATTCGCGCCCTAAGCGAGACTATGAATGGTTCAACTCTAATTTAAATAGCATAGTTTGCGTGCATTTACTACATTAGTGCGTGGTATTTTAAGTGTAATAAAATCGTAACGATGTATTTTCGGTTTATAAATGTGTTACTTAACCGTAATGCGTGTTTCTACTGTATTAGAGAATTAATACGGCACTTGACCTTGGAAATATTGCTCCACGTTCGCATGATTATTCGAAAAGAAATGTACAAAAGGAAGTTCTTCAAACGAAAAATTTTTCAAACGGAATATTCCTAAAGCGAAGAATTATTCGAAGAGAAAATTCTTAGAAAGGAAAATTTTTTCGATCGGAAAGTTATTCGAAGCTAATGTTTTTCGAACGGAAAATTGTTCGAAGGAATACTAACTCAAACGGAAAATTATTCGAGAGGAAAATTTTCACAAAATAAAATATGCATTTAATATATTTTAATATGTGTTTCTGTTGAAAATGCATGGAAAAGATACTGGATATGCACGTTAGAACGGGTGCACTTGGTGAATATTCACTAAATACTCACCAATATGCGGATCATACCGGCAAATCTACAGAAATAGCACGAAACAACCTTATCGGGAACATAACACAAGCGTTAAACGACAAGAGTATCACGGTGGGTGTATTCTTAGACCAAAATCCTTATACACAGCATTAACTGAAACACCGATAAGGAACTAGATCAGGAGTGTATTAAATTGCAGAATAGCTACAAAAACCCTATAGGGGATGGCTGCAGATTCAGGACCGAGGATGTACACAAGGTGGGGTTTTGTCACCTCTTCTGTGGTCTCTCCTGATGGATGGTCTGCCAGCGGTCCTATTACTGTGGGATGTGGAGGTGCAGGCATACGCGAATGATCTAGTAATACTTATAAGAAGAAACTCGCAAAGAACTATCTCAGAGGATCTTCAAGAGGTGCTAACCGTGGTCTATTACTGGTGTGAAAGTGAACAACTATCTGTGAACCCACACAAAACAGTTATAGTACCGATCACAAGGAAGAAAAGGCTGGAAAATCTAAGACCACCTTCACTCAAAGGAGAAACTATCCGATTTGCGAATACAGTGAAGTATCTGGGAATTACCCTAGATAAAGCACTTAACTGGAATGCGCATCTGGATAAAATTGCCGCAAAAACGAAACTGTCACTACGGACCTGCAGACGCATTTGTAGCAAAATATATATATCCCAAATAAATGTACTGGCTATATATTGCGGTCATAAGACAAATGATAGCATATGGACCAGTAGCTTGGTACTTTAAGAGCTTACAGAGCTCCGCGAGAATTAAATTATCCACCTTACAAAGACAAGCGTTTCTGGCAGTTAGTGCCGCCTTCGGCACTACACCTACGGCAGCGCTTGAGTGTGTTCTACATCTGCCACCTCTCCAAATAGTACTGGAGAGCGAGGCCAGATGGGCTACGTATAGATTGACACAAGCGGTGGTCAAGAATTCGCAGGCGATCATCATAGCTGAAAAACGTCAATAAGCGGAACTGTGTGCTGAGCCTACCATCAGATGTTATGCCTACCAAAACTCACTATTATTATGACGTCCTTCTATCAGATAGGATTGAATGGACAAAAAAACTCAGAACATCTGAGAACAACAGAGAATAGTTGATTCACTGACAGACCAATGATGGTACAGGGGCCGCTGCATGGAATAAAATTTATGAGGTTGAGCTTAAATATTCCTTAGGCAAACATTGAACCATTATCAGGCTGAAGTCCAAGCCATTGATATGACTGCACAGTGGCTCATCGATTGAAACTGGAAAAGCAAGTCAATCAAAATATTCTCGAACAGTCAAGCGGCTTTAAAAGCTCTTGAATCTATATAGTCGTTGTCCATCCCAGGAAGTATGAAACTGCCAGGAACTACTCACCAAACTAGGCAGGGAAAATAAACTTACACTGATCTGGATACCTAGACATACAGCTATGTACGCAACGAGAGAGCTGATGCTCTTGCGAAGCAGGCGGCCGCAACGGCCTTCATAGGATCAGTACCAGTACTGGAAATAGCTTACAACACAGCTAAAGGAGCCCTTTCAATGTGGACACTACAGCAATTTGTAGGCAAATGGAAAGAGTTACCGGGCCTAACTCATTCAAAGATGGCAGTGAATCTGCCATCAGGGGTGAGAACTAGACAACTTCTTTAGCTTGGCAGACAGGAGGTACAGGCTGTAGTTAGCATATTCACTAGCCATTGTCGGCTAAGAAGCCATATGAACAAGATAGGGCTTTCCGAAGAAACGGAATGCCGCTTGTGCTTGAAGGACGAAAACACAATTGAGCATGTTATATGCCACTGTCCAGCAATGGAAAGAACCAGACAAACAGTGTTTGAAAATTCTCAAATTACACTTGTAGATTTAACAACTATCTACCCCAGAAAGCTAATCGACTTCATGAAAATGACCGAGCCTCTGGCCTAGTGGAAACCACACATGTGGGCCAAAATAAACCAGGGGTCGCAGTGGAGGGTCCCAATCTGGGGCCACTCACGTGTACGAATACGAAATACGAATGTTTTTTGACATTTTGGTTCATTATTATAGTTACTGTAAAAGAGTTTTGTTTATTTTTTAGTTCATGTTTGTAAAGTTCATATAAATAATTAGTGGAAAAGTGTTTAACATTTTCGTTTTTATGATTGAACTGGTTAGCTTGGGTTAGTTTCGTTAGGTTTTGAATAATTTGTGGAACATTTAGAAAGTTTTTCTCCTTTAAATTCCCTTTAGAAGAAACGTCTTAGTTTTTCCAATCCTCGCGACTTTTGGCGCTACAACGACCCAAAGTGATTCTTTTTTCAAAAAATATACCTCGAAAAAAATACTCGCCATTTTCTGATTCTCTTCAATTTCAATAAGGTTCAGAAGATTACCACAAAGAAAGTCTACAGAAAATTTTATCGAAATTAACTAATGTTTTCGATGGTTATCGTGTATCAAAGCAAAACTTTTAAAAATCGCGCCTTTGATAGCAACTCAGAAACGGAAAATTGGATTGCCAAAAACAATTAGTTATCGGCGACGCGTATTATGAATTCATACCGCACTCCAACACCCCAATGTGTTAAAATACAGGAGGAATTAAATGAACCTTTTTTGTCAAGATAGTTTAAAAATCCTACCGTGCGCCAGCACAGAAATCACGTAGGGATTTATGAACGCGTATTATGAATTCATACTGCGCTGCAACACTTGTGTTAAAATACAGAGAAGCAAAATATTTCACTTTTCGCATAGCCCTCCGCTCGCTTCGCTCGCTGCGGGGGCTCAAAAAAAGGAAACTAACCAGGTGCTAACCCAAACTAACCCAAGACATACCCAAAATCAAGAAAAAAACAGAGAAGGAAATTAACCAGGTGCTAACCCAAACTAACCCAAGGCATACTCAAAATCAAGAAAAAAAAAAACAGAAAAGGAAACTAACCAGGTGCTAACCCAAACTAACCTAAGACATACCCAAAATAAAAAAAAAACTGTTTAGAAACTTAACCTTAAAAAAAATAAAAAAAGCAACGGGGTTTGAACCCGGGCCGCCGAAAACCGCCGATTTGAGATCCAACCATCTAGACCTCCAGACCACGAGGATCTTGCTGCAAATTAATTTCATCGCGAAGACATCTAATTCCTCCTGTGTTGCAGCGCAGTATGAATTCATAATCAAATGCTTATAAATTCCTCCTGGACTCCAACACATAATTCGCGTATAGTTTAAAACCCCACAAGATGGCTAGGATATTCAGTTTTGCTACTACGCTTTAGCGCAATGACCGTGCTGTCACATAGTAGAAAGTACTAATAGGCATCGGGCGACCACCAAGTGCTGCTTAAAAATGTGCCAATAATAAAATTTCTACTTACAGCCGTTTTCGAGAAAAGTCCACGCTGATTTTAGTCAAGTGAGCGATAGCTGAGCATTATTTGTCATGCTTGACGGCTCAGTTTTAGTCACTATCCAGAAAAAAGTATGCTTATCGCGCTCCACTGCTTCTCCCTTTCGTTTGGCTGAAGTCCCAACTTTTCCCAAAGCAACGTCACACGCCGAGTTCGACGCGTCTCGTGACGGCTCAATTTCATTTACTATCCAGAAAAAGAAAGTGTGGTGAACGAGCCAAAAAAAGTTTTCACTTCAAAAATGGATTTATGCTGTACATAGATGGCGCATTAAGATAAACTGCTCTTGCCCAATTCCAGATGTCAACAGATGTACGAACATATGTCTTCGCAAAGTTAAACATATTTGCAACCGTTGTCTTTCATGCACCACAACTAAAGCGCTTAAAATACAAAAGCTATATTCGGCATATTAAAGAACTTTATTGAGGTCTTTTGCATGTATGTACTTTTAAGATCGTTATCTTGCTGCACTCTCTAAAATTTGTATTTTTACGCTCTCTGTAGATGCCAGCTCATTTAACTATTGCCAAAGGCAGCTTTTCTTCACTTGAGACATTTATAATAAAATACATATTTGATAGGATGTGTTACTTACTAAATCTGTTTAATTCTTTGCCAATTTGTTCAGATAAGCCATTATTCAGAGATTAAATCTGGATCAACAAGCGTCAACAAAACTTGGTGCGTTAACAGCATCGATGGTATTTTAAACATAATTAACCAAAGCCTGTTTTAATTCATTTAGATCTGACCGCAGAGTTGATGCGCTCGCAATAAAATCCAATTAATGAAATCCGATTAAATTTCTCTATGGGATGCTTTAGAAGAGACCCAATCCGACAGTTGTTTGCTCAAAAAGGCTTCTCGCCAAATATTCTCCACTTTTAATTCGCTTTGAAACTAAACACATTAGCTAAATCGTTTATCATTACGTTTCGGCTTATAATATTTTTGTTACCTTCGGCTTAAAAACGCCGCAATTGGATAATAGGAATATACGAGTCAGGGTCGTATTGCACATAAGCCGGTAATCGAAATGAGAAACGTACTAATTGAACGCACATTGACGCACTTCAGTTTTATATATCGAATCAAAAAGTGAAAACCAAAAATAAAGGAATTATACACACATTTTAGAGCATCATTTTTGGAAGTAAACGGTACTTTTGGTGTGTTCAGTACGTTTTTCCTGGATAGCGCATAGGACTGATCCGTCAGCACGACAGATTAACGTTAACGCGGATTTTTCTACAAAACGACTAAGAGAATTTTGGAGTTTGGCACGTATTTAGGCAACACCTGGGGGCAGCCGACGGCGACGGTCAATTAGTTTCGGCGACAAGATATTCCATTTCCGAGTTATTGCGCAAACGTATGATTTTTCAAAATTTTCTTGTGATATAGGATAACTGTTGAAAAAATTAACACACATTCGTCTTGACGGTTTTCCAAACAAAAAGGAGTATGGGTTAGTTTGGGTTGGGTGTTTTCAAATGATAGGAAAATACATCAATTTCCATGCCAAAAAAATTACGGGTACAGCATAAACGTGATAGAAGCGAAACTTCTTAACAAAATTTTGATAGTTTAAATAAATAAACTGTGTATTATTGTATTAGATATGCAGGGTGTTTCAAATAAATGGTTACAAATTTCGGGAATTGATTTCTGACATTATTCTAGTATAGAAAGTTCCAATAAACTATGGTTCTTAGTCGCTTCGCTACGGAGATACAGGGTGTCGAATTTTAATATTTAGAAAAATAAATTAAATAATTCCTAAGTGCGTTAATATATTTTTTGAAATTTGGGAATTAAAATAAGCATTTAGGGACACTTATTTCCAAAATATAATATTTGCGGAAATTAAACCAGTGGCGTCGATACGAAATTTTGTTATATTTTTTGTATGATGACTGTGGAACGCCAATGACATTTAAAAAATATATATATTTTTCTGATTCCTTATTTTATTTAGAACATAAAGGTTTTTGGTGTTTTTTGATAAGAAGAACGGTTTAAGTGAAATTTATAATTTTTGAGTTGAATAGAAATTAAATAAAGTGTTTCAATATTTTTATCCCGAAATTAAAACAAGATATGAAAACAATAATTGAGGGGACACTAAATTTGTATTTTCAGCTGCGCTATTCGAAGAAAAATAAAATTAAAAAAAGTGAGTGGCTTACATTTTCTCGGTCAATGGTATTTTTTAAACTACTCTCAGCGACGCCTGTGAACGTAATAATTTAAATCTAATGAAGGCTAAATTAGCTATACGTTACCACTACAAATAATGACATTGCCGATTTCTTCTCAAAATTTTTCGGTAAAAAGGATGCATAATATGCAATTATGCATGTATTCATTAATATTTTTTATTTTGGCGGCTTTGGAAAGAAATGCAATGGGTACATGCCAAATTCAAATAAACAAACAAAAATTTGACAGTTATTTAGTTGCTAGTGTAATTTATCTCTTTAGTTAATTTTTTTTTATAAGTAATAGTGATTATTATTGAATATCTGCGACTTATGGACCACGATTATATTAGAAATAATGCTCATTTAGCCGATATGCGTTTTGTATGCGGTCTTGCCGATGGAAATGCGCGTGAGGCTAGACGGATTTATCAGGAGCGATATTCCAACCGAGTACTGCCTGCTAAAACATTTACTAGTCATCACAGTCGCTTAGCTGGAACTGGATCTTTTGCGAGAGTACGTAACATTCTAGGAAGGCCGCGTACAGCCCGAACGTAGGAATTGGAACAAGCTGTTTTAAATGCTGTGGGGGAAGATCTGGAAACAAGCACCCGAATTATTGCTAGCGCTCTTAATAACACCCACGTCACAGATTTGAGAATTTTGCTCGATCATCAGCTATATCCCTTTATCATATTCAAAGGGTCCAGGCTCTTTTACCAAGAGACTTTCTCCAGCGCATTATTATGTATCAGTGGCTTTTGAGAAAATTGGCTGAAAATCCGCAGTTTCTAAATTACATGCTTTTCACAGGTGAGGCAAGCATTTCTCAAAATTCCATAACAAACTTTCATAATAATCAAATTTGGTCTTTGGAAAATCCACACGCAATTTCCGAAAGATATTTCCAGTACCAATTTTTATTAAACGTGTGAGCGGGATTGGTGGATGATTGATTGGCCCATTTTTCTTCCCCTTCGACTAACTGAAATGGTGCAATTTACCGACACTTTTTGGAAAATGAACTTGCTCTTTTATTGAACAACATCCTATTAGACATTCCAAGAAATATATGGTTCATGGATGACGGAGCTCCCGCTCATTTCAGCGCAACCGCTAGAGATTACTTAAATAAAACATACCCAAATCGCTGGATCGGTAGGGGAGTTGACTGTAGAAGCAGGAAATCAACCCTGGGCAGCAAGGTCCCCTAACCTATATCCTCTGAATTTTTACTTGTGGGTACACGTGAAGTCTCTGGTCTACAACACACCGGTGGAAAACGTAGGGGAGTTAAGGATTAAAATTATCAAAAGTTTTGAACAAATAAGAAACAGGCCTGATATTTTCCCGCGTGTGCGAGAAGCCATGCAAAGAATACTAGTGCATCTGGGCAGAAGGTGGCTACTACCAGCAGATCCTTTATCTAAAAACTTTTTTCTGTGACTGTTTTCATTTTTATTTATGGTGTTACTATTATTTCTTACAAATATTTTGAATTGTTTTTATTTGAGATAATCTTTTGATTTTGTGGCTCAAATAATGAAGTATTTTCAAACAATTTTTCGTACCAAAAAAAACAATCCTTTGTTCTGAATGAACTAAAGGTTTACAAAAAAATTTAATACAATCTGTCAGTGCCGTAGCATGATATTTCAAAATAAATCGTTTTTTCGGATATCTTAGAAAGCCTTGAGCCGATGTTGTTTGAATTTGGCGGGGCTATTTTGTAGTAATGAGTAGTTAGTTTAGCCTTCATTAGATTTAAATTATAACGTTCAGTGGCGTAACTTTTTTTCATTTTATTTTTTTTTTTCGAATTGAGCAGCTGACAATACAAGTTTATTGTCCCCTCAATTATTGTTTTCATATTTTGCTAATTTCGGAAAAAAATGAAAGCAGTTTATTTAATTTCTGTTCGACCCAAAAATAAAAATTTTCGCTTAAACCGTTCTTCGTATCAGAAAACACCAAACACCTTTTTTGTTCTAAATAAAATAAAGAACCAGAAAAAAAAATATTCTTTTCAAATGTCAGTGGCGTACCAAAGTTTCCATACAAAAATAAAACAAAATTTCGTACCGAAGCCACTGGATAAATTTGGGCCAGCGTTATATTTTGAAAATAAGTATCCCTAAATGCTTATTTTATTTCCCAAATTTCATAAAAAAATATTAACGCATTTAGGAATTATTTATTTATTTTTTTAAATATTAAAATTCAACACCCTGTATCTCCGTAACGAAACCACTAAGAACCATGGGTTATTGGAACTTACGATTCTAAAGTAATGTCAGGAATCACCTTCCGAAGTTTGTAACCATACTTTTGAAACACCCTGTATAATGTATAGCTCTCTTTCTTCTTCTTTCTACATTATATATTTCTTCTCTCTCGTAGAACGAAATGTTCCTAAACATGACTATCATTGAAATTTGACTCTCGATTCTCGTTTAATCATCGAGTCGAGTGAAACTGAAGTTTTTTTTTCTCAAACAACATTGTTTTATATAGAAAATCGATTACTTGACGAAAATATGCATACAAAATTGTATAAGAGATCACTTTAGAAATGATGATGGCTTTTATACAGGGTGAGTAAGTTAAAGTTAAACTTTCCACCATATCGACACGTCACCATCTAATATTTTATTACTGGAAAATCGAATAATATGGAGCAACCGAACCTTCGTATATCAAAGAAAATATCGAATTGGTAAATATTTAGTTTGAAAAATCTACTTTAGCTATTTTGAAGAAATAATACTAGATTCGTAATCTTCGATATTTCGAGATCGGGAAATACGAAGAAATCGATCGCTTT
This sequence comes from Pissodes strobi, assembly GCA_016904865.1. Classification (NCBI taxonomy): domain Eukaryota; kingdom Metazoa; phylum Arthropoda; class Insecta; order Coleoptera; family Curculionidae; genus Pissodes; species Pissodes strobi. Next base: position 132,784 of record MU181948.1, read on the forward strand.
GCTATTGATGCATTATGGACAATTTAAGAGAATACGTGTTTCATTATTTTCATATGACGCGGACGTTAAGTTTAAAATATGTAGATTTAAACATTAATGACGAGAAATCTCTTTTAAAACGGTTTGAAACTGGAAAAATGGGTCAGGATATGAACAGCTTTAAATTCGTTGGTGATTGAAGCTACTTGCTGTCGATCTTATAGTAAATTAATGTCGAGGTAAAATTTTACTTTAGACGTTAAAGTTGCTGATATTGCAGTTATTCGGATTTTTCCTCCAATTTTTGTCTTCTACACAAATTATGTAGGTATCACACACCCTACTAAGTATTATTTATTAATTTTCTTATGCTTGTAGGTAAATGTTATTTCTTATTCAGTTTTTGCTACTATTTGAAGTTTTTACTTCTGTCGTATGGTTTTAAGCACATACCGTTTTCTAATATTTCATAATATTCTTTTTGAAGTTTGCATAATTTTGTATAATGTATATATAAATGACAATTTGAGGAATAATTTGACCCTAAACTGATATTGACAAAGGAGATTCTTCAATTCGAAAAATTACTTGGTAATAAATAATTGACCTTTAATGGTATGACTTCCTTCCACCGCATCGGCAGCTTAAAAATAAAGCTCTGAAAGAAATTTAGATATTTTAAAAATGCTTGCCAAGCAAATATATAGAAGGGTATTTGTAAAATTACTATTTTTCAATTGATTTTTATCTTACATGAAATGTGATTATTCGGGAAATTATTTCTAAATTCCAAGCCAATAATTCTAATAAATTCGCTTGAAAATATGTCAGTTATAGTTCTGCATTTATCATACTTATGATGTAAATATAAAAAACATTTGCCGGCCTTATATATTCAAGGACCAAAGATGATGAAGACCAAATGAAAGATTTTCGATTGAAGTAAAACAAGAAAAACTGGAAGTTGGCTTTACAGAACCAAAAAACTGGAGGGACATGTAAGATGCTGGTGATCAAACAAATATAACCGTACTTCCGTGGCCTGATATTTAACTAGTGCTTCTTCACCTACTCCTGAACGACTTAGAGTATTTAATGCTGCTGCTCTCATTCCGTTTAAATCATGCAGTGATTTGTCATTTTCAGTTTTAAACCATTTTTAACGAAGCTCTTTTAGTCCACTTGGCCACAGTATATTTTCCAATATGAATATTTTTAAACCAGCATTCTTTTGTCTGCCAATTGATGTTTTCTATCAAAACAGGCGGTCGGTTGTTATATTTTTTTTTCTCTCTTGACAGCAGCTTATTTAAAAAACAAACTGGACACATGCTAGGAGGTTTGTTAAATTTTTGTCTCCACCTTTTTTTGTTTTGGAAAATGTGGTATTATAACCCCATCCACCTGTTTCATTGCCATTATTATTTTAAAAGGTGACAAGGCATTGTACTGCTTCTTCACCACACCATGTCAGTTCTACCTAAGAAATAAAGAAGGGCTTGCGTTCTAACTCCTCCCGATTTTCATCGTAACATAAATTTAGCATTCATCATATGTTAAATATTTTGCGCTCTTTTTGTGTAAATTAGTATTTTTTTGTAATTCCTTTCGTTTTCTAGCATTCTAGTTTTTATAAATGTAGTGTCCTTGAAAGTGTTAAAATGTATATTGAAAGACTGATACTATTTTTGAAGAATTTGGGCTTATTTTTCCATATGACCTTAACCACCATTTTCTCGCCTCATATTATAAGCCCAATCTTCTAGATCTTTCCTCAAATCTTCCATATATATTATCGCTTCTAGTTTTGCAACGTGTTTTAATTACGGTAGTGCGATTTATTTCTTTTATTATTCGAATTGTGTGATCGATACTCTCGCTACCTTACTTTTTGCGACCTTACTTCCGGTGTTTCAACCTGCTCGATAGGGACATCCGTTTCGGCGCCACTTGACAGATGTGGTATATATTCTCTTTCGAGAGAATTGATAGCCATTTTCGCCTTAAAGCGAGCAGGCCGTTTTCCGTATCGGAATTTATCATTGCTATTTTTGACTCTCAGGTCTCTAACTCAAACTACCGGCTGATTGTGTAGTTGCAGTATTAAGAAAAATTAGGTAGAATATATATTTTCAAAAATTATCGGCCATATCGTCTATAAACGTTGTGTGATGAACTAGTGTGGGTTGCCCCTTTTTTTAAGGAGTGTTTCTGTGGGATAGAAGTGCTTCTATGGGGTATTACTTCACGCTGACCTAGCTAATCCCGCCGTCAGTTAGCCGTACCGAGACAGGGTGACGCAACCACATGGTGGAGACGTACTACGCAGGAAGCGCCAGTGTCTACAACTCGACCAGAATGAAGGATTTTAATTTATTTAAGTGCCTTAATTATCGTATATTTCTTACCGTTATATATCCTCTTGATTAATGGATTTGTAGCTAGGCAACTGTAGGTAGTTTGCCTAAATTACCGTGTATTTCTTACCGTTATATATCATTTTAATTAATGAGTATATAATCCAATGACTGTCGATCATTTTCCTTAATTACTCTATATGGCTTATCATTATACATCATTTTAATTAATTAATTCATGATTAAACAGCTGTAAGCCGTTTGACCTCTATCGTTTATATCCTGGTAAATTCTCGTTTCATTTTATAGCTATCTTGCTTATCAAGCTTACCTTTAAAAGAGATACTTAATATATTATCTTTAGTTAGTTAGAGAATTCATTCGGCTAGTGTCCGAATAGCTGATTGAGTTAGTTTTTACTGTATTTGGTTGTAAAGCTCATGGCAGTAATTTATTTCACATAACTAAAATTTACTAATTTAATTTGTAGCCTTGATATTGGAATCGACTTGAGCTCAATTTGTTTACCTATAGATATTTAACGCCTGTATATCTACCTATTTACCTCACTGGTTATTTCATTGATGTGGTATTATTGAAGACTGTTTATTGGTCTACTGATATTATCGCTGCCATGGGATTGACTTAGGTTAAGTTTGATTAACAATCATTTCATTTATACCTGCATATATTTACTGGCTATACCTATACTACAAGATTTGGACGGTATTAAGGTTAAAAGGCATAGTTTAACAAGTAGTATTTTTCTAAATTTTATTGCCGTATTTTCAAGGATCAATAATCATATATTATATCACGAGAACTATGAATTTAATCGATTAAACTACGTTCAATATTTTGAGCATGATTTTTCTGGAGAATGTTGAATGCAAAATAATTTAATAAAAACCCGAGACCGCGAAGCGGTTGAGGGTTTTTATTTATAAATTATTTTGCATGAAACTATTTGCCAAAAAGAAAAATCATGCGAGAAATATTGAATGTAGTTTAATCGATTGAATTCATAGTTTGAGTGGTATACGGCTAGATTATTTCCTGAATTAGTCACCTTGGTTACATACCCCAATGATGCGTTGACTAGGCCCGCTTATCAAATTCGACATGTAAATATTTCAAAATTTGACATTTTCTGTCACCTCATACCAAAATAATGAAATACAAATTTTAAAGAAAATCGGAGTTTTTAGCAATAAAAATCAATATAAGATCATTCAAACCATTTATAAAATAAAGTTTTTTCAAAAACCGTTAATGAAAATTGCAAGAATCAGCTACAATCGACAAAACGAAATCAAATATGGAGGACGCAGTTTAATCACTGTTAAACAGGTCTAGTGCAATAATCACTTATCTAAACAAAATTTATTCAGAAAATCGGGCTGTCTGATTGGTCCATTTTACGATGAAGGAAATAATCATTGATAAATTTCTTGTAAAAATAATTTAGTGGCGCCCTACCCTAACTACCAAGACATAAGCCCACGCCTTTTAAATAATTTAATCTCCTGATTATTTCCTTCATCGTAAAATGGACCAATCAGACAGCCCGATGTTCTGAATAAATTTTGTTTAGATAAGTGATTATTGCACTAGACCTGCTTAACAGCGATTAAACTGCGTCCTCCATATTGAATTTAGTTTTGTCGATTGTAGCTGATTCTTGCAATTTACATTAACGGTTTTTGAAAGAACATTATTTTCTAAATGGTTCGAATGATCCAATATTGATTTTTATTGCTAAAAACTCCGATTTTCTTTAAAATTTGTATTGCATTATTTTGGTATGAGGTGACAGAAAGTGTCAAATTTTGAAATATTTACATGCCGACTTTGATAAGCGGGCCTAATCAAGGCATCATTAGGGTATGTAACCAAGGTGACAAAAACGCAAATATTATGCGAAGCGTCGTTTTCAACGTTCTGAATGTGTTTTTGGGGCTTTGATCAAAATGAATCGGCGATTTAGGTAAAATTTGTTGAAAAATATAAAGTTACGTTATGGATTTAATTTAACTAATTCAGGAAATAATCTAGCCGTATACCACTCAAACTATGAATTTAATCGATTAAACTACGTTCAATATTTTTCGCATGATTTTTCTTTTTGGCAAATAGTTTCATGCAAAATAATTTATAAATAAAAACCTCCGACCGCTTCGCGGTCTCGGGTTTTTATTAAATTATTTTGCATTCAACATTTTCCAGAAAAATCATGCTCAAAATATTGAATGTAGTTTAATCGATTAAATTCATAGTTGTCGTGATATAATATATGAGTAATCCTGGCCTAATGAGCAATTAGCAAATAAGGCTACATACATATATTTGGCACCCAACGCTTAAGGCTGGTTACGGTTTTATAATTTTCTATGCCACAAATCTCTCCAAACTGCACCCATATGTATATCTTTGATATTATTGTATTTTTTAGGGTGACTTTTTTTGCGAATTTTTCAAAAAGAGCTTTTGTAAAGCGATCGAAACCAATTTAAAAAAACGTTCAAAATGACAGTGACAACTTATATAGTACAACAACATCAGGTTAGTAACCATAGATGCAACAAGTAGTAGATATTCGCATAGGCAGCTTGGGGTATACCTATTCAATGATATTTAAAATTTCATTGATTTGAAAAATGTATTTAATCGGTAAAAGCAACCTCGGAATATATAACCACATTACTGCACTATATATCCAAGTATAATTCTACTAAGATGATAACTGTTATAGGACCAACTGTCACAACAATTATCACTCTGATCATTATGTCAATCCGAAAAGATATCAAACGATGGATATATGCCCTTATACTGTTATGATAAAAATCCAGTTCAGGAATTATTATTGATTTGACATGAATATCTTCAATATTTCGATACTTAATTGGAAAATCGTCACAATTCAAATTTCGAAATTGTAGAACTCTGTATTCCTATACCGTGAAATAACCGGAAACATTGAAAGTTTCAGGCTATTGTTAGTATGAAGAGAAAAACTCTATGGAAAATGTGTGAATAATAACTCACTGCTGGGTTTGTTCGCCGGAGGCACAGATTACGCTTGCTAATTAAAAATGCCTTTTATATGCGAAGCTGTTTTTCCACAATATCAATCTCTGAATGGAAAATAAGCCACAGTGCTTGTAAAAATGCATATTTATCTCCCGAAAATATGTTTAAGATATATCAATGAGTTTATTGCAATAATTGCTTAAATATTAATGTTATCTCACTAACATCGTTATAATTACCAACTCACAATGTGCTTATATGAATTACTTATGTTGAGAAATACCTTTATTGTTCTAAAATGGTTATTTAGTAATGACTACTTAAAGTAATTAGTAACCAACCAAGCATCATTTTATCTTCGAATTACCAAAACACATATTAAATATATTTTATGCTGCTCTGATCCGAACCACATGGAGATGATGTTAGAATAGGTTTTAATAAACCTAATAACGTCTCAAAAAAAATTAGCATGGAAAATCGAAGAGCGTTTAAATATTTTCGAGTCGGATCGGAGGAATCAAATGCGGAATAAGAATAGAAGTACATTTTTCGCAATGGCAAAATGGCAGTTTTAAAATGATAAATATCACATTTTCGTTCTATAAAAACTGTTCTCAATACCAAATCTTTAACATTCTAATCAAGGACTACATTGATCTGTTCAAGAAGCCTTATGTTTGTGTGTACTATGGTGAAGTATATTTTAGATTTAAATATGGAATTAGATTTTCAGGCAACGGTATACTGGCTTCGGAAGTTTTCGTGTGCCAGGAAAAGATATTGAGATGTATTGTGTGAGTTAATGCTACTATCTTCTGCTGAGATATTTTGGGACAGCTTGATATTTCACTCTGACTCGAATTTTGTTCATGACTTATGCCATTTTATTTTAAAAAATGAATCAATATTATTAAAACGTTGTTGAATAATCAATAGGAAATAACACAGGTTTCAATTTTCGTTTAAAAGATTGAATTTTAGTAGAAAGGCACTCTCGCGACCTTTAGGCAAACCAGATATAGCTGCCGCTAAATCTGGTCCAGATGAGTCCATATAACATTCAAGAATAAAAATATTGTTTAATATTAAAATAGTGTTTCTATTTTATTGTCATTTTATTGTAAATTTCGTTTTTCATAATTTATTGAAACAGATCTTATGAAACTTTGTATCTGTCTTAAAGGAATAAATAATTTAAAGCAAAAGTAAATAAAAGGGTACAGTAAAAAACCAGGGTGTCTTTAGGATATATAGATTAACTGAGACTTCAGCATTTTATATCACATAATATATTTATAAAAATGTCCAAAAAATTAATAATCGTTCGTAATTTCAACAAGAGAAAGAAAATCGCGACATTTAATGTTGCTTTGAGTCTTTTAATGCAAAGAGATAAAGGGAAATATCTATCTGTTTAAAACGGAAACTAAACAAAGAAGATAACATAATATCTTTTTAATTAATAGAACAAAAAAATCATATCAGCTAATCTAAATATTAATATTAAGTATTTTCAGTAAAATTAGAAAAGAACAAGATACAAAACAAACTAAAGATCTAAAATAATTGTATCTTACACACAACAACTATACGAATATAAAATGATGATAAAACTGCTAACGAAAGTTCAGAACAAAATAATAATTTAACAAGAAATAAATATACAAAGCAACAAAAAATAAATGATCATTTATATAAATTCTCCATGTCTACATATAAGAAATTATTCAACATAGAATTCACATTTAAAACAGTGATTTTTAGATTTTCTCATCAACTAAATGATTTAAATGTATGTCAAAATCAATAACTGTCAAAATGTTATATTGTGCGAGAAAGGCGAGATGATAACTTTCGTCTTATTAATGTGATTTTTAATCCGTTAAATTCATATTTTTCGTCCGAGTAAATTTACGTTTTCCGTAAGTTACAAGTTATATTAAATTCCGCTTTATTTGGCGAAAAATTCCTGTTGGCTAACCCAAACTATGAGCAATATTCCTCGTTTCTGCCGGCAAAATCGAGAACCTGTTTTGATTAGTGTAGATCGATATGCCATATAGCAGAGATGACGTAAGCTGTTGACCCGCGTCTTAAAAACGGATCATGACGGAACTACGTGGTAAGATGTTCCGATTTTATTTTGACTTAATGCCGCCATACTAGGACCTCTAACTTTGGAACCCTTACTGAGGTTGCAAAACTATTGGCGATGCAGAATGAACAAAAAATAAGGGTCCATTGAAGTCGTGCTTTCTTGCTTTTCACCTTGCATATACTTGGCATCACATAATGGAAATATGTGCTTTTCCTTTCGAATATCAAGTTGCCTATGCGTTATCCAGATAGACGATTTGTTCTTAGTACGGAGGCCGAGCAATTTTTACCATATCTGCCAATGCTTGCATCAGTCTGACGAGATCCATACAGATCTAAATACATTGTCGATTTTACCGGCAGATATGAGGGAAATTGCTCCTAGTTCACGCACGCTTTGGCTTCCATTATTTTGGGAGTCCAGAGTGGTGAAGCGAAATCGCACTAGGTTATTAAAGTACGCTAAACATGCGATTTTCTTTTCCTTATTTGTAATAAGTTAATATTAGAAGAACTGTTATGGATATCTTCATTGAATTCTCACGAGCATTAGATAGCATAAATCTAAAGTTTGCACGCAAGTTCAAATTAGAAATAGGAGAATTTACCAAGAAAGAAGAGGTAGTGCGTATGCCTGATAAATAATTTGTAACAATTTACGTTCCTGATGTCTTTTGGAAATATTCTAAGTTGCCGGCTAAGTCGCGAGTTTATCTTATTGGTAAGTAAGGATTTTTCTTGGGCGCCAGAAATTCCTCAATTCTCAAGGAACCGTCAAGTATCACCAATAAAAGCTTAAAAGCTAACAAAAATCACTTGACAGACGTTGAGAACTGCAGAATCTCTTTCTTGCCGGAAATAAAAAATGTTCTTAAAAACAAATTTACAATAATTTTATTTCAATAAATACTATTAAAATGAACAGTCCAAATTACAACTTTGTTGAACAGAGTTCCTCTAGAGTTGAAGAATTAAATTGATGTTAGATTTAAAAAAAAAAACAATTAAAATATTAATCTTTGAAATTAGACAAAACTTAAAAAATTCTGATCCAGCAGTGATTTTTACGTTTGCAAATAAAATACTTAGCTAGATTAGACGCTCAACCCTGGTTGGACACACTTCTCTTCACCTCGTTTCCTTTTTCTCCAATTGCCTGTTATTTGTTAGGTCTTTATGGGTAAGGATAACATCAGAGGGCACAAAAACGTCTTATAGAGCAGATACGTCTAATGCTGCAATGGTACACCCGGTTGATGCTCGATTATCAATCCAAGCTCTTTGGCCAATTTCCGTGAAAATATGCAAACAGAAAAACTTGTTTTAGACCAGAATGTTGGCTGATATTAAACAAAAAAAATGAACAATAATGAACAGTAATTGAAACAATCTCATCAAAATATTTCAAACTCTTTTACTTAAAAATTAAATCTACGATCAAAAATTACAAGATTTGTAAATGAGGGATTAAACTATGATTAAAAGAAAAAACAAGATTCGTCAATGAATCTGATAAAACTATGTTCCAAAATACAAGGTCATTAATGAATGATTAAGGTATGTTTAAAAATACAAGATTCGTCAATGAATCTGATAACACTATGTTCCAAAATACAAGATCATTAATGAATGATTAAACTATGTTTAAAAATACAAGATTCGTCAATGA
>MU181948.1:169656-212927 GCA_016904865.1 Pissodes strobi
GTATGGTTCGCCTGATGTTACAGAAGAGTTTCTCAGTGTTCTCGCATTGCACACATTTACTGTCGATGAAATTTTAGCTAAACTCAATGGTCTGGATGTTGGTAAGGGTCCTGGTCCGTATGGTATACCACCCCTTTTCGTGAGGAGGATTGCTGAGGCGGTAGACATCATACCTTCGCGATAGAACCCAGTGTATTAATTAAACTGAGTGAGGCGGTCTCGCGAAACATTCGTGTTACATGTGGTGTGCCGCAGGAATCTCACCTGTGCCCGGTTCTCTTTTTGCTGTATTTTACTTCTGTTGTGACTGTTTTTAAAATATGCAGATGTTTTTTGTATGCTGATGATTTGAAGCTGTTTTTTTCTGTTAGATCTGTAAGTGATTGTTTTTATATTCAGCAGGATTTAGATAGATTAACACAATGGTGCACCGACCCAACAACTGCTTAAATTTAAATGTTAGTAAATGCAAAGTCATGCTATTTTACCGATGTAAAAACCCTCTTAATTTTAATTACTCTGTTAACGATGTTCTGTTGGATTCTGAGTCGAATTTTAACGATTTAGGTGTTATTTTTGATCAGGAACTCAATTTTAATTTACATATTGATAACATTTCTTTAAAAGCATATGGGTTGTTGGGCTTCTTATGTAGGACCTGCAGACATATTTAAGACATAAAAGCTATTTTTTGTTTATATAACAGAATAGTTCGATCGTTTCTTTAATACAATAGTGCAGTTTGGTTCCCGTCATATCTATGTTATCAGCAACGCATTGAAAGTATACAAAATAAATTTGCCATGTTTTTATTATACAAGCACAGATTTCCATACGGCAACATATCATATATAACCAGAATCCATTAGACTTAAAGTCATTAAAAGGACGCCGTGAAAATGCTATAGCATTATTTTTATATAAGTCGCTTAACAATTTTATAGATTACGAATACTTGGTTGCTGGTATCAACTTCCGGATTCCTACAACTAGAGCCACTCGGGCTAGACAACTTTTTCAGGAAGCCACACATCGGACTAACTATGGCTTTAACTGCTTTTTGGACCGCTGAGTGAGGAACTATAACAGAAATTATAAAGACATTGACTTGTTTTCGGGGAGCCTCGAGGTTTTTAAAATATTGGTTTTGAATATTTCATGTGTAATTTATGTAATGTCATGACAAGAGTATTGTTATCGAATTAGTTTTAGTTTTAGTTTAGTTTAAGATATGTTGTGTACCATTTGGAGTATAAGAATCTGTAGTGTATGTAGAAGAAAAATAAATAAATAAAAATAAATATAGAAGACGTGATCGTTAAATTTCAAGTCTTTGCCACTGGCGCGCACGATTGTGCACTTAGACTATATAGCATAGTCTAAGATTGTGCTTGTGCACCATCTCCCCACCCCGCAGCTGCACCTAGCGAATAAAATCTAGAAGATATACACATTGCGATTTTCCCCTCCGTGCGACAAATGAGTGCATGGATTCTGGTTGGGTGCAAATATATTCTTTTAGTACTTTTCTATATTTTTATTTTGACTTACACAACACGGTCACGGGTTGGCAACAGCTTTAAACGTATAACCTGGTGATTGGTGGTAATGTTTATTTTTACCCAAAAAATGAAGCGAACACGCGCATCGATTTAGTATAAGTTAGGCCGTATCGTGATATCAATAAAGCTTTGTCGTGAAAAAAATAGTTATTTATTATACAAGGCAAATAAGTACTAGATTTAGCGCAAGGTGTGAACTTTGCCCCCTGCCGCGTAGCGGAGGGAGGCAAGTACACCGAGCGCTAAAATCTTACTTTTTTTCGCGTTTAATATAATATTTTTTTCTGTTACGGCTGTAAGAAATTAATAACTTACTAAACTCGGAAAATTAAGAGGTTTACAAATTTTAGAAACATGACGCGTTATCGGCAATCAACGTTGTAGTAATAGCTTATTTGTATTGTTAATATCATTATAAGTTAAAACTTATAACCTGCTTATTAATCTTTATTCCAAAAAATTAACAGCGATGTTGAGTTTTCTTTCACTTCTCCAGAGGTCAGAGAAAGAGCGCAAGAAGTTTCGTCAAAAATGTTACCCAGGAAATCCAGAAGGATTTATCAAAATGCTTATTCAAAATTCATAAGGTGGCAAGAAAATAAAAGGTATAGTTCCTTCTCAGAAACCGTGCTATTAGCATATTTCTCAGAACTGGCGCAACAAATGACGCCATCGACATTGTGGGCACAATATCCCATGATTAAAGGTACGTTACAGATGCACAATAATGTGGATATTTCGAAATATTGCAAATTAATTTTATATTTAAATCAAAATTCTAAGGGATGTCAAATCGAAAATATCGAGGATTTTTAGCGGAACTCAAATTAAAGAATTTCTAAATAACGCGCTCGATGAATCTTATTTGATGTTTTAAGTATGTAATTAAAAATGAATAATTATTTAATTCAAATCAACACTTCGTATTGGTTTAGGTTGCCGCAAGATTTGGAATTGCGGGAGTTTGTCGATCTGTAGAATTATGCCAGATAACAATAATAGATGACATAGAAGATTTAGAAACGTCTTTAGAGGTTAAAATTAATCAAACAAAAAATTGTTGTTGTCACCGAATATTGCGTTAAATTTTACAAAAATTAGATAGCCCTTCGTCCACAAAAGTTTGACGTCTTTTTTGTGCGTACCGCAATGGAAAATGTGTTAACCAAGTTGTGGGAAAAAACTAATTCTATAAAGTACCTGAAATAATGGCCACTTTTCTTGGTCTCGAAAATCCTAAATTGTATACAGGGTATTCGTTTCGAAGATCTTCAGCAACTCTCCTTGTAGAACCTGGGGGAGATTTGATAAAATTAAAAAAGCATGGCGGAAATCATCAGCGATCGCTGAAGGTTATGTTGATGAATCGGTAACCCAAAAGAGAGAAATAGCTAGCAAAGTATTAGGATCATGTGGGAGTAAACCCAATTTTCAAGCCAGTACGTCGGAACATGTTATTTGCGTTGATGATGCTTCTACTTTAGTAGAATATTTATCAAATCCGACGACTTGTAATGTTAGTAAATAATTATTGGCGTTGATATTCTCTTTATACATTTTTCCCAAGGGAAAAAATAACTTACTTTTTTCCCTAGGGAAAAAGGTAATGATTTTTTTACACCTGTCAAGGGGAAAAAATACATCTTTTTTCCTGTCACTGAAAGTTTTTTTTTTAATTAAAGCGATAAGAAGGAGTAATTGTGTAATGCACGCTGAACCACACAGACTCTTGCTGAGGACCTAGCAGTCAGGGCAAGTTCGATCCTGCCTTTTCATTCCAGTGAAATTTTGACAATTGCTTTTACATTACTTGTAGAGCGATAAGATTTTATTTATAGTACTATTTAGGCAAAGCTAAAGTTGATGTAAGTAGCGAATTTTTAATTTTTAATATCACTTATATAAAAATTGGAGATGGGCTCTCAAACTAACCCAAGTGTTCAATTTCAAATATAGGATGCATCCTCCAAAAGTATAATATATTTTCCTTATATTCCATGCCGCAGAAAATGGAAATGAAACATACATAAAAGTCAAAATATTCCCTTTAAACTAAATTAGTCAACATATCTAACACAACACGCAACGAATGCTCTAATATGTAAATTATGCTAGCTAGCAAACAATAAGGCAAACTCTTAGGAAGTTATTTTTATCCCTCAATAAGCGTGAGAATCAGGGCATTTTTCCAACAACTCTGCCTGTTACGGCTTTATTTTAAAATTAATTATTGACATAACTCATGTCGAAAGGATATTTAAACAGTGGCCAACAGGCGATTATAAATTCAGCTCTTTTATTGCCATCGCTTTGCGCTTCCGATGCAGCGGTCCGAAGAATCGGTGCTTTCGGTTTTCTAAGTAATGCAAATCATGTTTGCCTGTACCAGATGCTTCTGCACAACGTCTCCGACGAGATATTTGTTCAAGCCGAGCACCTGGTGTAATGCTGAGGTATATTTAAGTATTTGCGCTTTCCCGTTCCCGTCGTCACTTGAATATGTTCATATACATGCATGGCATCGTCGGCATGGGCTTTGCTCTAACGATTCAGAATGCGGGTGGAGAAACCACTTGAATCTGTGGTAAGAGTATAATAAATTTACTTGCATATCACGACGTCATCTGAGTTGAATTATTATTCCGGCAAAAATGTTTACTTACGAAATGTCTTAAAGTTTGAAATAGTTCATAATCCAAACCAGCTTTTTCAAAAGGTTTCTTGATGATTGTTTGATTGCTGTACCTGAAAATAACCTGGACAACATCCTTAATGCATTCAACAACTTTCATAACAAATTACAATTTATTACTGGAATTGAAGAAAATGTTCAAACACATTTTCTTGATCTAACATTAATTAGAAATAAGAAGGAACAAAATTTAAAAACAAAATGATCCAAATAACTAAAGGCTATTGCTTTAACCTATCCTGAATATCGTCATGAAGCCTTAAGAAAAGCTAAAAAACACCAATAAATAATCATTTCCCAGTGAGAAATATAGTAAACACTTTTAAATAACGAACTCCCTTATTTTACAACAATACAAAAAATATATATAAAAAAAGTAACTATATCGGTTGATATATTGCACTGCCTTATAAAAACAACCCGCCAGAAACAATAAAATATATATTATCTAAATATAATATCTCAGTCTGTCAAAAATCATAATCTTCTTAAGTCTCTATTTACACCTTTAAGAAGTAAATTTCCCAAAAAGAAAGAAATTCAGCCTAATGTACTCGATACCATGGATACATTGTCGAAATAAATATGTTGGAATGACAACACAATATCTCGGAAATTGTTTAAATGGGCATAAATGTACAAAAAATACATCCACTGTATTTTACAAACACGAAAGCATCATTCTGCATGAATTTATCTTTATTGAAGATTCCTACCCAGGAAATAAATTATCGCAAATTAGACAAAAGAAATGATAGAAGTAAAAAAGAAGATAACTCTGTAAATGACGAAGAAAACATCAACAATTTGAGCAAAATACATCCCAAACTAACAAAACAAAATAACTAAGATACCCAGAGAATAAGATATCCTAAGATATTTACTTAAGCAGCATGAGAAAGTAGGAAGAACAAAACTAAAGGAAAAAATAATTAAGTACCGTCTGCAGAAAAAGTACAAAATGGGGGATATAACCATGAAGGTAGTTGAACAGGTAAGAGCTGTTGAGACAAAAATTGAGAGATATGAACAAAGAATAAAACAATTTAAACAAAACCAACTGTTTAAAACCAGTCAAAAACATCTCTTTAAATCCTTTAACCAAGAAAAGAAACACGCCCAGCCCCTACCAGAAAAGCAACCAACTATGAAAAACTGCAAAAGCATTTGGAAATATGGAAAACATCACAACGTAATTGCCGCATGGATAAAAGAAGTCGAATAAATATTAAAAACACCAAAAATGATCAATATCATCATTACAAAAGATAGGGTTAAAAAACAAGCTAGGTGTTAAAGAATTAGAGTGCGTTGAGCCTGGATGAGGTGCATGGGCTTGGCTTAAATATCTTTTCCGGATGCTTGTTCGATTAGCTTTGAGTGGTCCAAAACCCAAGAGCAGAAGAATGGCAAACGCTCGGCAAAACGTTCCTTATTATGAAGGACGAGAATAAGGGTGCAATTCCTAAAAACTACAGACCCATTATATGCTTACCAGCAACTCTTATGCTATTAACCAACATTGTAACCGAAGCCATCTGCAAACACATGATTGCTGACAAATTATACCCAGTAGAACAAATATTACACGGGGAACAAAATACCAACTTGTTATTGACAAGATGATACTAGGGAACTGCAAGAGACAAAAACCAATCTGTATACATGTCGCGGATGGACTATAAAAAAGCATTCGATTCGCTCCCACATGAGTGGATCGAAAAATGTCTAAGAATTTAATATTAGTAATAACGACACTAAATTTGAGGCCGAAAGCCATGCGCATCTGCAAAATACCGATTTTTGTAAACGATGAACAATACTGCTATGTGCAAATAAAGCGCGGAATTTTCCAGGGCAATTCTTTCTCACCATGCACTCCTTTTTACCGTTGCGTTAATTCCATTGACTACCGCCCTAAGAAAAGCTAAAATTGTATATGAAATTTATGAGCAAGCAGGTAGAATCAACCATCTTCTCTATATATGCTGCTTGCAAAGTGTCCCAAAGATATCGAGTCGCTGTTTGAACACGAAACACCATTAGGATATTCAGCAATGACATTAGCATGGGATGGGGCCTTGATAAATATACCGTTCTCGTGTTGAGAGGTAAGGCCTCCGAAGCACAATATGTTGAGCTTAAAAATTAGGAGAAAATCAGAAACTTAAGCGAAGACGTCCACAACGAATACCTCGGAATACTGGAATCGACAGATTTACTACATAAGAAAAACAGAACCGCAAAAGAGCATTTTAAACACCTTCGAAAAATTCAGCAGTAAAATCTAAGCAGCTATAGCCTAGCTGAAACAATAAGTATATGTGCTACTCCGGTGGTTAGATACACGGCTGGTATAATCGTCTGAACACAAAGAACTCGATAAAAACACTCGAAGAACCTCACACTACACAACGCGTTACATTCTCAGAGCGATGTAGATAAAATATATCTGGTTAGAAGAATAGAAAGAAGAAGCTTTATGCAAACCCAGCAAATGGCCGAAGAAGAAAAGAGAAGCATTGGAAAATATCTAAATAAAAGCAAGAACGTGCTTGTTTAAGAAGCTGTAAAGGAATGCCGGTTACCAGTCAATGAAACAAAAGGAGAATACAATAAAAAAAAGCAAACCACTATTGGAAGTATCTAAAAGACATAGTGGCAGATGTAAATAAAACATGGAATTGAGGGACAGGAGGATCAACAAAAAAGAACACGAATCAATAATATTTGTTGCTCAAGAACAAGCTTTTCAACAAATGCAAATAAAACTGTTCCATAATATACTACTCATACTACTGAGCTTTATCAAGCATATTATTTATTTTCCTAAAAATATCAATTGGCTAAAATGACATTCACTTTCAGACAGCTACATAATTTACAATACGTTTAAAGATTTAAGAATATAAAAACAATGAACCAATTCTCAGTTTACATAGTCTGGAGTTTCAAGCTTGCTCGAGAAAATAATATGACGAATAATAATTGTATCTTTAGTACGGCTGAAATGTAAAGAGTTCTTTTCCATTTTTCTTTTTGCTTGGTTAAATTCGTAAAAAAATACATTTGAATGTCAGTGTTCTTTTTTTATTATCTATATGGGATTCGGGAGGAGTTTTGCTTTTTATATTTTTAACAGATTGTAATAGATTTTGCTTAAACTGTTGATGACTTATTTTTTGCTCTCGTATATTTTATAGCTGAGATTACCCTTTGTGTGCAACACGAATATCCGGTGGTAGTGGTAATTAAAGGGTTACCGAGGTATCCCGCATTCAATTTAAGTATTTTCAATCCATGAAGGAAAATCTCAAGCAATCTGATTTAGATAATATATTTCATCGCGATATGTTTGGGGTTGTTTACTGACGCATATTTGTATTAAACTTAATATTTTTTCTTTTTAAAAGCCCATTGAAATATTTTTTTTAATGGGATATATTTAGAATTTTGTCAGCTGCTTGCGATCTAAGGAAGCTATAGAAATACCGCTTAATTGCTACAAAAATACAAATTCATAAATTTAATTTCTGTTTTTGCAGAATAAAATTATTTAATTTTCGCCTTTTACCAGGCTAACGCTGCCTGAGTCCGCAATCATGAGCCTGATATGGAGGCAGATTTTCGGTCGCGCATCTTTGCGGTCGATTGAAAAGCTTAAATGCCTTCTAGTGAATTTCGGTCTACAAAAAGCGCATTTTGTGGGCCGCATGTTTATATTGTTCTTATGGTTTTTCCAGATTGTTTAGTGCAATCGCTTGTAGATAAATATGGGTCGCCATCCTCTTTGGTGTGGCAAAATAAGCGAACTAATTCTATTTGACTGAACTAACTCAATGTGTATGTGCGGTGGATAAAATATTAAAAAACATATTTCCGCGAAAAGTATAGTCAGTCGCTGAAATTAGGAATCATAGTTCGAGAGTCGTTTAACAAATTCAATAGCCCCTTTGAAGTGGACTTTTATGCTAAGTACGATTGGCTCACGGATGCAATACATTGACAATTTTATTATCCTGCTCTGTTTACTTTTTTCAATATTAATGAAAATGATTTTTGTGGAATCATCTCTTTGTAGATTATGTATGTATCAAAAGTTTTTACTTTTTTTAACACAACAATTCAGCGAAACCACAGCAATACTCGCAAAATATGAAATGTGATCTCATTTTTTGGAGCGCTTCTCCAGACCTCTACGTATAAAATTCATTAAATGATTTCAAGAGATTCAGATGCAAATATCATCAGTTGTTTAAGAAGTTATTTCAACGTAGGAGTTTTCTAGTTGCTGTATTGGTACTAAATGAAAATGGTATTTTCAGAGATGCGACGTATCGAAATTTTGTTGTCAGATTGTGGAAATAAAATAACGAGTCAGTTTGAAGTTTGTGAATTAGTTTATGAAGCATAATTTAACCGAAAAAATAAATGATTCATCGACTCCTTAGATTCAATTGTCACGACTATTTTTTCCAATGAAATAAAGTCAAATTATACATACACACGAAGTAGTATATTGTGCAACAAGTGCTGGAAATAAGACTTTTCACACGAATGAGACAGTTTGGTGACACGAGCCGTAGGCGAGTGTCATAAAGTCTCATGAGTGTGAAAAGTCTTTTCAGTACGTGTAGCACACTATATTTTTTCTACAACTGCTACATACAGGGTGCCCCACTGGGAGTGTGGTAGAAAATTACATGTTATAATGGGAAACTTTTTTATTATTGATTTATCAGAAAATTTTATTCCTAGCGAAAGAAGCTACGTGAGTAAGAGATTCTCGCTAAACTATAACTATACCCTGAGACGGAAATAATAGTCAGTGACGTCAGTCACTCGTTCGAAAACAGACCAACGTGAGCGGCTTAAAGTAATATTTAATATTTAACAATAAATCTGGTATAGTCTGTAAACCGAGCGTTGATCGTTACGTCATAAATCCTGACGTCAGATCAGTTTTGAAGCATGTCCTGAATTGATTCACAAGAGTCTTGAGAGGAGCATAACTTACGCTTCGCGCATGATCCATTTCGTGTCGGTAAAATAGACGGCTATTGTCGATCTCGAATGTGAGGTTAGATAGGACGCTGAATTCAAAACCAAAACAATAACAAACAACATGTCATGCTCATAAACTCGTGATTCATAGATTTAATTTAAAGAAACTAACCGATAAACATGCCCTTTTTCACTCTGGTAAGATAATATTTGGATCTCCAATATGAATATTTTAATTGTATGCAATCTACTTTTTTTTAGGGGAAGAAAAAAGTCTTGTGTGGTTTCCAATAGGAAAAAATAGGAAAAATAAATTAACAACACAATACAAACAGAAATATTCTAGTGTTCTAGTAAAATTCCAGCAGAAATTCTTAGATATACAGGGGTCTTGTTATCTTGTGTGAATGAAAACATATCTAAAACCTGCGAAATTTCGAATAATAAGTGGAATCTTTGCTACAAGAAAAGTTATGTAATTATGCATGTGATATGTGGTTAATTGAAGAAACATTCAACTCAATTCAAAAGCAATGTACTGTGAAACAAACTTGGCCGGGAGAATAGTGTATAAAAAATCACAAAGACATTTTTAATATCAGATATGCAACTGAAACGTGATTTGGACCTTTTCTTTACCAATTAATTTTTATTTGTCATACGATTGTGAACTTGTAAGCATCTGTAAAGTGCAGTAAACAAATTAATAAAAAGAGAAATTTACCATTGCAGTAAACTTTGGCATATATTTAAATTTGACTATAAATGCAATTTTATTCTTCGGTTAGCTACGGTTTTTGTTGTCTTATCATTTAATTAATCATTTCACATTACAGCAGTGTTCTGTAGTTAATAAAACTGAAAGACCTCAAACATGTAGCTTTTCTTTAGTTTTATATATGTAGGTAAGTAAGTTTTGTTTATAATTTATAACGCTTAGATTCGTAAAAGTTTATTTAATTTTTTTCAGTTTTGCTTATTATGTAGCTGTAAATATCGCCACTACGGCCTTAGTTCAAACTTTTAATAATATTTATGCTATTTTTAACATAGAACATCTTGTATAAAATATATTAAATGGGTGACGGTATAGCATAATATTGTATTTGAGTCTGTTGTACTTCAGGTATAACCAAAACTAACTAAAGTAACTTAAACAAAGTAGAGTAGATTGATACCATAAAATAAAACTCAAGTATGAGAGAAAACGAAAACAATGCTAATTTATTTCCAAAGAACGCCCAAATGTTTATGAAATGGAAAACAAAACATTTTATATAACCTAAAGTGTGCTATAACATGATTCATATACAACAACAGAAAAGGTCTGGCGTATATGTGTTAACTTTAACAATTTAAAATCATATTTTTCTTTATACAAACTTAGTACAGAGTACTATAATACAATATTAAAATACTATTGGCATGTATCGATCAGCCAGCCACAAAATTCATCGGGAGACACAAATCACAGACAAGACAAAAGATAATAAAGCATTATAATTCAACTCGTCATAAAAAAACACAATAATTCACTGATTATAAAAAACCATACCACAAAATCGATGGAAAGGGATGTTTTAATTTAAGGTTCTTGTATCATGTTTTACAAAACGAGTCATAGCATCTTCTGTGCTTATGAGCACACTCATCGCTAAAATAATACTCATCATTATCATCCGAGTCCGAGTGACATGAATTGAGATCGATAATGACCGGTAATATATCCAAAGCATCTCTGCTTCTTCCAGTCCTCGCTAATTGTATTATAGCATTTGTGTGATGAACATAATTTCTCAATTTTTTTGGTGTAATCTAAAACAGATTCTCTTATAAAATAGCAATATCTAAAAGTTTGACTAGATTCTTACCTTTTGAAGTGCTTCATTCCACAAATTTAAAACAGCTTCGCTTGTGACAGGATGTATCGAACTGATGCATCTGCTTGTGAGAGGATGTATCGAACTGATACAAGCCTCGTAGTATAACGCTTATGTTCTGACCATCCCATCTCAATAGGATTATATTAGCAGATCAGTAGATATCTGCACTCTGTCAATATTCATCAGATTCGTTTGCAATGAACGCAGTGTGAGATGTTCACCTACAATAAAACCGAAATAATGAATAAATTATTTAAAATAATGAAAAATTAAATGCAGATTACCTTTCTCATACATAGCATACATGCTCTCCTTATAGTATGGCCATGAACTTTGTGAAGAGGCGCTCCATGAGAGGAAATAATAGCAACATTTGCCTTGGTTTTAAAGTCAACAAGTTTCTAGACTGCCTTTCAATGCATTCTTTGCACAGTGGCTGACGATATTCCTAAAGCATCAGAAACTCTCTACAACAAATTAATAATCCTACTCTTTATATATTGTTAAAATTGCACTTTTGTATCAACTTACATTAGGTATATACTGCACTCACGGGTAAAAGCGTTTTCTATTAGTTTTAAAATGAGGACTTGCTCATTTTCAGTGTACCGATGTCCAGGCATTTCCAACTGCGATAACAATCACAAATAAAAACAGAAAAATACATTGGAGGAACTTCAAATAAAATAAATAAATATATATTTGACACTTTGACAGATGAGAAATTTCATCTGATATCCTAGCATGCGCAGCTCAACGTACGTCCGTGACGTCAAATTTCTGTCACCCCCGATTGACGGTGGTATGAGAGAGAAAGACAAGGTATGACGTAACGATCAACGCTCGGTTTACAAACTATATGAAATGCTCGCAAAATGCCGCTTATTCTAAATGCGGACACAGAGTTCCGGCACAAAACGTGCACCGCTGCCAAATTCATTGTGGCCCGTATACGCGCGTTACGCGGAGCATTTGAAGCAGCTGTACTTTAACAGAGGTTCGCGATCGACGGTTGTAAATATACTGATATTTTACGACCGTCGGGCGGAGGTCGCAACGTTGCAACAGTAAACGAGCATGTACCCTGTGAGAGATCTGTTGCATAGTCGCGCTTGCGGGTTTAGGTTATCGTTTTGTTTTAACATTGAAAATGTTTCTGTTTTCCTAAATAGGGCCTCAAATCGTGAAAAAATGCATGCTACATTTGCCACATTCATGACGTCGTACCCGTGAGAGATCGTGTTAGCTTGTTTATTTAAACTTAAATTGATTGTAACGTATCGGAATCAGTTCTAATTACTAAAATAAATTGGAACTAACTGAAACTAACCGAAAGTGTATTGAACAACTATCCAAAACTAATGAAAAGCACCAAAACGGGCTAAAACGTATCGAAATAGATTTAAAATATTGAAGTAAGTTAAAACTAACCCAAATTAACCGAATTTTAGTGACTAACCATAACTAACCAAAAACATTAAAATTGCTTATAACGTATCGGAACCGGTTCAAATTACTAAAATAAATTGGAACTAATTGGAAGTAACCGAAAAACGATTGAAAATATCCAAAAATAACTAAAAGCACCAAAACGGGCTAAAACATATCGAAATAGATTAAAAAGATTGAAGTAAGTTAAAACTTACCCAAATTAACCGAATTTAGGTGACTAACTAAAACTAACCAAAAGCATTATAATTGCTTATGATATCGAAAGGTGATTGAATGTCTAATCAAAACTAACCAAAAGTAACCAAGAGCACCAAAACGGGTAAAACATATCGAAATAGATTAAAAATATTGAAGTAAGTTAAAATTAACCCAAATTAACCGAATTTTGGCGACTAACTAAAACTAACCAAACCATTAAAATTGCTTATCACGTACCGGAACCGGTTCAAATGGCTAAGATGTATTAAAACTAACTGAACTTTACTGAGACTTGACTGAACGACTAACCAACCAATAGTAGGTAACTAAAAGCATCAAAACGGGCTAAAACGCATCGAAATAGATTTAAAATATTGAACTAAGTTAAAACTAACTTAAATTAACCGAATTTTGGTGACTAACCAAAAACCGTAAAATTTGTTATAGTGTAACGGAACTGGTCCAAATGATTAAAATAAATTAAAATTAACTGAAATTAACCGAAAGTTGATTGAACGACTAGCCAAAATGGACCAAAAGTAACCAAAGGCATCAAAAGGTGCTAAAACAAGTTGAAACTAACAATTAACCGAATTTTGGCGACTAACTAAAGTAAACCAAAAACATCAAAATTGGATATGACGTATCGAATACGGTTCAAATGACTAAAATAAATTAAAACTAACTAAACTTAACCAAAAGATGTTGAACCAAAACTAATCAAGAGTAACCAAAATGGACTAAGACGTATAGGAACAAATTAAGAATAAAATAAGTAACTAACCCAAATTAACCGAATTTTTGCGACGACCTACATTATTAACCAAAAACGTTTAAATTGTTTTAACGTATCGGAACCGGTTCAAATGGCTCAAATAAATTGAAAGTTACTGAAAGTAACCGAAAATTGATTGAATAGCCAACCAAAGCAAACCAAACGTAACTAAAAGCACCAAAACGGGCTAAAACGTATCTAAAAAATTAAAAATATTGAAGTAATATGAAACTAATTCAAATTAACCTTATTGTGGTGACTAACCAAAAACACTAAAATTGGTTATAACGTTTTGGACCCGGTTCAAATAACTAAAATAAATTAAAACTAACTGAAATTAGCCGAAAGTGAACGACTAACCAAAAGTAACCAAAAGCACCAAAATGGGCTAAAACATATCAGAACGGATTAAAAATATTAAGCGTATAATGTGAAATGAACTTGAATTAACCGAATTTTGCCGACTAACTAAAATTAACCATAACGTATCGGAACCGGTTCAAATTACTAAAATAATTTAAAACTAACTAAAGCTAACCGAAAGCTGATTGAATGACTAACGAAAACTAATCACAAGTAACCAAAAGCACCAAAACGGGCTAAACCATATCGGAATAGATTGCAAAAATTAAAGTAAGTTAAAAGTAATCAAAACGAAAATTTTAAATTTGATTATAACGTATCGGAGTCAGTTCAAATGACTTAAAAAAAAATTGAGCGAGTCTGGTAGTAGTCGAGACACTGATGTGTAAACATATCCTCCTCTAACGACATCGGTTGTAAAAAAACGACAGCAGCACGTTGTGTTCCCGAGCGGTCACCCATCCAAGCACTATCCCCGCCCGTCGTTGCTTAACTTCGTGATCGGACGAGAACTGGCATTTTTAACATGCTATGGCCATTGTTGCGTTTTACCTTGGTCATAGGATAAAAATTAGGTTTAATAACCAAGTTTAAAATAATAAAAAATCAACGCGAACGAAGCCTCGGATAAAAGCTAAAAGTGTCCTATGTTCTTTACTATACTCTTGAAAATATTTGCACAAAATTTCATGATGATCGGAACAGTTTATGCGTAAAAGCTTAAGAAACAAACAAACAAACACATTCGCATCTGTAATATTAGTTAGGATTATTTTATAATCCTTACTGACAGCTTCGGAGTGGATTAATTCACTGCACAAATTCGACACGATAATCTAATGCCATCAGGAATAACATCAATATATGGACACAGCTTATTTACCTAGTAATCGTGGGCAGACATCCTTAGATTTGGGAAAGTCAATAACCAAATTTTGCAAATTTTAGAAGAGGGCTATGACTCAATATTGTTTTAAACGTCTGGGCATCTGAATAATATTTTTGACAGTTCGTTTAATTTAAAATAATAATATGCTCTTTTATCATCTAAAATCCGTTTAAAAACGATTTTAAATGACAAAATTGTATAAAAACCCGAAAATTCGGATTTTTTTAGACGAATTTGTCGTGGATTTTCAAGCTAAAATTTATTTTAAATTGAACCGTCCATTAAAAATAAGCTGTGTCATTGATCCAAGTACACTGCGAATATAATAATTAATAAATAATAATTTTGACTGTTCGTTTAATTTAAAATATGCCTTTTTATCATCTAAAATCCATTTAAAATGATTTTAAATGGCAAATTGTATATAATACCGCCCTAGCGGCTAGAATCGGTTTACACATTTTCATCCCATATGCCGAGATACACATCAATAAGTTGGAACTAACGGAAAGTTGTTTGAACGACTAACCAAAAGTGACTAGAAATAGCCAAAACGGGCTAAACAGAATCAGAACAGGTTAGAAATATTACAGTAACGTTATGGCTAATTATATATTAATATATTTTCCAAATTTTTTCGGTTTTCATATCTGCACATTTTTGATGTGTAAACATCTTACGCGGCGGTATGAGGGTAAATCTCGGCAAATGGGACGGAAATGTGTAAAGCGATTGTAACATTATAAGCCGTCGCATTGAGGAGCAAGCTAATCCAGGACGTCCGTGAAGGATTTTTTATACAATTTTGCCATTTACAATCGGTTTTAAACGGGGTTTGTGCGATATAAAAGCATATTTTAAATTAAACGAACTGTCAAAAGTATTATTCAGATGTCCAGACAGTTAAAATAATATTGAGTCATAGCCCTCTTCTAAAATTTGCAAAATTTGATTATTGACTTTCCCAAATCAAAGGATGTCGGCCCAAGATGAGTAGCTGGTAAAAAAAAGCTTTGTAAATTTTCGTGTCAAAAGTATGCAGTGAATTAATCCACAGTAGGGTGCTCTAGACGGCCTCAATTCTCCCCCCTCCAATTTTTTGCCCCTCATCCCCCTCCGGTGACTGAGATAGATCCCGCTCACTTGATCTTAAGTGTATTCGACCTTGAATGATATTGACCTAAATTCACCTTCATTCTCCTTAACATTTGACCTTGATTGTCCTTGAATTTTTTTGAAGGTCGCGCATATGACTTTGAGATTGTTCCATGCGTGTATGACCTTGAACGTCCTTGGGACTGTTTTGTGGTGTCTTTCACCTTGAATGACATTGAGATAATTTGATCTTGAACGCCCTTGATTTTTTTTTAAACATCTTACGCGGCGGTATGAGGGTAATTCTCCGCAAATGGGACGGAAATGTGTAAACCGATTCTAGCCGCTAGGACAGTACTATATACAATTTTGCCATTTAAAACTGTTTTAAACGGATTTTAGCCGATAAAAAGCATATTTAAAATTAAACGAACCTTCAAAAGTATTATTTTTACTATATTATATTCGGAGTGTATTTGGATCCATATCACAGCTTATTTTTAATAGACGGTTGAATTTAAATTGATTTTCGCTACAAAATCCACGACAAATTCGTCCGAAGCCAGGGCTATCGTCCTAAAAAAGTCCGAATTTTCGGATTTTTATACAATTTTGCCATTAAAAATCGTTTTTAAACGGATTTTAGACGATAAAAAAGCACATTATTATTTTAAATTATACGAGCTGTCAAAAGTATTATTCAGATGCCCAGACGTTTAAAACAGTAAAATTTGAAAAGGCTGGTTATTGACTGTCCCAAATCAGACGATGTCGGCCCAAGATTATAAGGTAAATATGCTGTGTCCATATGTTGATGTTATTCCTGGTGGCATTAGATTTTCGTGTCGAATTTGTGCAGTGAACTAATCCGCTCCGAAGTATTATTAAAGAATCCTAACTAATATTATAAATGCGAATGTTTTTGTTTTTATTCTATGAACAAGCTAAAATGTTCAGGTAACGGCCATAGCACGTTGAAAATGCCAGTTCTCGTCCGATCACTGAAGTTAAGCAACGTCGTGCGTGATTAGTACTTGGATGGGTTACCGCTTGGGAACATAACTTGCTGATGTCATTTTTTTACAACCGATGTCGTTATAGTATATGTTTACACATCAGTCTCGAGTACTAGCAAACTCGCTCAATTTTTTTTATTTATTTTTGTTTTAATTATGATAATGTTTAATATTATCGCTAAAAATTCATTTCTTTAATTATATACCTATATTATAAACACTCGTGTGTTTGTATTTTTACTTTTTTAAACTCTGCTTTTGAAAACTATATGAATTTCAATGTCTCCCCGGTTGCATCTTTGCGAAGGACTGTGAATTTTTGTATTGTTAATTCAAAATATTAATTTGTAAAATGGAAAGAGCGAAGCTTCGACAAGCCTTGGCCTCCCTGCGAAAAAAGTGAAAATGCATTTAACTGTGGGCGAACATGCATTGGTAAAAACCGTGTATGTTTGTTTGTTAAACGAAGCTATTGATAACGTCACAGCTGATAATTGGCAGAAGTGTATCGAACATGTCATAAAACAAAAAATGATACTACGGTCGAAGTTATAGTTGAACCTCTTATTATCAATGTTGGTTCCGAAAGTAGTGATAATAATGATTCTGAATCAAATTCTGATCAAACCTCCGATAACGAGTAGGAAACTTAAAATTGTATTGATTTTTGATGTAAACTTTCGATGCAACTTTCAGTATGGTATTTTATGATAAGAAAAACCCCTTATCATATGACTCTTTTTTTCCTAGCCTTAATGACTACATAGTACTATTTGTTTGTAGTACAATTTTGTTGCTTATTACTCGACTTAGGAATAATTTTGAATATACGTTTTTTGCATATTTTAGACTAAAATCATGCATATTTATGTGCATAAACTTTATATTTTTAAGTGGATATTTGCCTCAGTCTACTTATTACTATTCCATTATATGGTTATTATAACATATTAATTTATAAAGCAATTGTATCCGCCACTGGAATTTCCTTCTCTCTTCCCTTATCCCTCGAGGCGCGCCTTAAAACTAAAAATGAGTCACTGACTATTATTTCCGGCTTGAACTATAGGGGCACAGTCCTAAAATGGGGCCACCGGTGTGGGGTCCCTATTTTCCAAATATTTTGAAAAAGAGGCTCTGGGGGGCGAAGGCCCTAAAATGAGGACCCATGGGGGCGAAACCCTAGAATGGGGCCTATGGTACGGGAGTTCCATTTTTTACAGATTTAGGAATGGAGCTCCCGGGGGCGAAGCCCTAAAATTGGGCCCCAAGCCTTAAAAGGGGGCCCTTGGTATGAGAGTCCCATGTTCTACAGTTTTGCAAAAAGAGGCTCCTGGGGGGTAAAGCCCTAAAATTGGGCCTCCTTTTTTAGAGATCTGGGAATGGGACCTCTGAGGGTGAAGCTCTAAGACGGAGACGAAGCCCTTTAATCTAAATACCCGAATAAGCGTGTGAAAAGTATACTTTGCGCATGCCGTGTGCAAAGTATACTTTTCACACGATGTTTGAAATGTCCAGGTTTCAAGAGCAGTTTTAGTGGGTTTTTGTCTATTTTCAGGGCAGTCGTAGAAAAATACATTTTAACCTCGAATAGAATTAGATTAAAATGAAGAAAATCGAGTGATAAGTCCATTTCAGAACTATAAGCGTTCAGGAATCCATTACTGACTTTTCATAATATAATTAAGACGGAGGTTCCAAGGCGGAACTAAAATCAAATAATTTTTATATTATAATCTAGTTAAGCCGGAAAAGCAGCATCTGTTAAAAAAATCCGAGAGAGCCTAAATTTTACTAACACCTTTATTTTAACTTTGGAAGCAATGTCTAAGAAGTCCCCATCAATATCGCGCTGAGAGGTTAGGAAACTGGACTGGATGTCTATACGCCGGCGCCGCGCTGCGCCGTGAAGAAAATGCTTTCTTAAGCCTCGTTCTCAGAGCTTCGACGTGTCGCCAGCGACACTTGGGTAACCAATAGGAATCGAGCATTTATTGTCAGCCGCTCCCCGCTCTTTTGTCGCCAGCGACAGAACACCAGTTAAATTTATTTTAACTTTTTCTCGAGTCGCTGCGGCAAGTGTTGTTGTGAAAGCTATATTTGTTTGGGATTTGCTGTTTTCTTGACTCTCATTAAGAAGTTATGACCATCTCAAACCTTTATTTAAATGGAATACCCTGTAATAATTGTCGATATTTTGTTTTTGCCTAAAAAGGCATAACATTTGATGTATCGCCTGCAAATTTCTGCTCATTTGTTTTTAAGATATTTACAATGGTAAATCACTCTTTTGACAAATTTAAAGCGATATAAAATAAAATCGGCTTAAGATAGAAAAGTAATAAACTTTACTTTAGTATCCTAACTATTAAAAAATATATTTTAATGTATATTTTAAATACCGTCACTTTTTGGACAGATTTTGGCGTAAGCTGACATTGGTTGAAGTGCATATCATTGGTTCAACAACGGTGATTATCAAATTTAACAGATTTACATAAACAAATTTAATACATTCATGAACACAAAAACGTAACGTAACCTCCTCAAGCTGCCAAAATTCAAAATAAATCGAAAGTGACGCCATTCCGATACACGCGACACCTATCGACTGTCAAATGGTGTCGCCGGTTTTCACCGGCCGAAGTGAAGGGGATTGTCGCTGGCGACACGTCGAAGCTCTGAGAACGGTGCTTTAGTCTTACTTCCAGCACCGAACAATCACCGAACAATAATGTTCGTTTCTTCCAGGCTGCAGGGTATTTCTTGTACGCAAAGTCAGCGCATTTATACCTGCAACATATGCTAGAATTACAAAAGGATATGAACCAGCAGACCTTTGAGATATTTTCAAATGGATTATTCACGATTCACGGTAAAACAACCATTGCCCCAATTTTAGCTTACTTAATTAATATTTCATTTAGTGACGGAGTTTTTCCTGATAGCTTAAAAGTTTTAATTATTACACCAATGCACAAAAAAGATGATAAGGAGAGCATTGCGAACTATAGGGCAATCTCTTTACTCCCATCATTTGTAAAAATTTATGAAAAAGCATTCTATGGAAGACCTACAAATTTTCTTTCTAAAAATAATTTGTTATTTCAAAACCAGTTTGGTTTTACAAAGGGAAGATCAACTCAAGATGCAATAGTGCACAGTGTTAATAATATCCTGCAACATTTGAAAAATAAGCACCTAGTGATGGGCTTATATTTTGACTATTCCAGAGCCTTTGAAATGGTTGATCACTCAATTTTAAAAGGCAAGCTCTATCAATACGGAGTGAGGGGATTGTCCTATAGCTGGCTAGCCTCATACCTTTGTTACCGAATACAAAAGGTCATTCTTAGGGCAGAGAATGGGGAGTGGCATTCTAGCCCTCGAGGTGTGAAAAGGGGAGTACCTCAGGGCAGTGTCCTTGGGCCTCTCCTCTTTTTAATTTTCATTGACAATATTAAACTTTCTGCGGTTGCTGAGATGAACACACTGTCTTTGTTTGCAGATGACGTATCTGTAGTTGTCTCTGGTACTGCTAAAGAAACCCTGAGTTGTAAAGCCTCAGCATGTCCGCGTGACATGCTGGTATATAGTGTAAATAATTGTCTTCCCTTAAATTTAACAAAGACTGAATGTCTTATGTTTGGTAATAAGCCTCTTGATTATAGCATCTTAGTTCAGTCAAGTTCTGGATTACTAAGACAATCAAATGCAATAAAGTTTTTAGGAGTACAGATTAACTCTCAATTAACTTGGAAAGAGCAAATAGATGGTATCCTCAGGAGAATGAGTACATTTAGCTTTGTCCTATGGAAGCTAAGGTCATACGTCAATCGCAGTGTGTTGTTGTCCTATTACCATGCTAATGTCTATTCTATTTTGTCTTGTATTGTTGCTTGGGGGCAAGCAATAAAATTAACGAAATCCTATTAGCTCAGAAAAATATTATCAGAACAATAACATTTAAGAAAATGAACTTTTCATGTAGACATTTATCTAGGGAGCTAAAAATATTAACCATTGTATCAATATATATTCTGCAGTGTGCTGTTTATGTTAAAAAAAAATTTAAATACATATCTAACAACAGGTGGTGTTTACAAGGAACATGCACTGAGATCAACAAATACACTCCGTGTCCCATAGCATAGATTAACACACACGTCAAATAGCAGCTATATGTGTTGCCAATAAAAATTTATAATCATATACCTGATAGTATCAAAGAGGTGAACTCTATTGAATTATATAAACTTTAACTAAAAAAATTGTTACTTCAGCATAATATATTCGATACCCGAGTTTTTTAAAAAATAATGCAGACGTAAACAAATTGGTTGACTGATTTACTTCTTACAATCCATTTACAAAAACAAATCAACTTATATCGCTATCTACAGTCTACAGGTGTTGTTGGGCAAAAATTTAGTGAAATAAAATTTAAGCGTGCAAGCAGGATCGTTCCGCTTTTGTCAATCAATAGCTCTACTAAAGTTCATGACGTAAATATTGCTGTAGATTCTTTGCTGCTATTGCAAAGAATCGGTTTATACAAGAAATTTGATGAAAACCTAAAAGAATATGCAGTACGAGCTAAGCCCTTATACGACAGCACTTTTTGATAATGCAGGCATACGGAAAACTCCTAAATCAATGCTTTATAAATGCTTAGACCCTCGGTGTGATAAAATACCGGCTGATAACGTTGCTTACATCATTCAGTATATTATCAAAAGATATCTTTATTATCTGGATGTCTTTGATGGTTACAGTGACAATAGCAAGAATATAAATGCAACAATGGAACAACTTCGATGAACTGCCTCAATTTCGGAATTCCTAGAGGTAATTTTTGATGAAGCAATGCAAGTGACACTTACCCAAGAAAAATTCCTATCCAACCGCTCAAATAAAACTAGATTAATATCAATGCTAATGTACAAACTACAACCTATCAACACAGCTGTGAAACAAGCTACAGACGACGCCGACGTTTTAATAGTAGAGCCGACACTTGAGAAATCACAACACAACATCACTATTATCGTTGAAGAAGATGTAGATCTATTAGTTCTTGTAATAGGACGTGCTCCTTCAAACCAAGACGTTTTCTTCCTTAAAACAGGGAGAGGGAAAATAAAATCAGAAACATACTCTTCTTGTAGTCTCAATAAGTTTCGAAATTGTAAGAAGCATCTGTTGTTACTACACGCTATTACTGGCTGTGCACTTTTGAAGAAAGGAAAAATAAAAGCTTTTAAAATGTTCGAGAGGCGCCCCGAGCTGCATCTATTTGCGGAAGTTTTTAAACAGGAAAATTGTACAGTAGAGACGATTGTGAAAAATGTATTCCCCATTCTTCTGGCAATCTATGGAGCTCCTAAAACAGAATTATCCATTGAAAACTATAGAGACATGACATCTGCGAAGCCAATAAGGGTTAATACCGCAGTGAAATTGTCGCCACTTCCACCTACTGCCGCAGATGCATGCCAACATCTAAGTCGAGTGTATTATCAAGTACAGAATTGGCTTGCTTATGATTTAAATCCAGAACAATGGGGATGAACAATAAATGACAATATTTTAAAGCCCTTTAAGACTTGATTACCATCTGCACCAGATGTACTTTTAAATACAATTTTTTGCAACTGCACTAAAGGATGCAACACAATGTGCGGCTGCAGAAAACTTGTATTGTCCTGTTCAACGCAAATGTCGACAGCGCAGCGCTGCGACAGAAAATATTCACAATGAAGAAGTTAATGAGTTTGATCGCGTTGACCTCTTGACACAACATAAAACAGAAGGGAAAGACAATGTTGGGCAAAACGCCGAGAATCTGCAGTAGGGGAAAATGACGGGGATTTCGAGAAAATGATAGATGACGAAGACGTGGAAGAGGAGACAGATTACGAGAATGAGGATGAGCTGTAGAAGTCACTAAAACAAGCAAAATTATGGAATACTGTGGAAACTATGTAAAAAAACGTGCCTTGCAGCCTACCTCTGAGGTGGTGCGGAAACGTATGCACCGCTAGCCTGTGCTTTCTTGGCCTATAGTGTGGGCACGGTTGGTTTTGCGTAAAATACGCATATAACATTTTTTGAAGTTAATTTTTTCTCGTCTTTATTTTCTTTTTTAACCAGAAAAGTTATAGGGTATACAGGAAGCAAAATATTTGCGTGATATTTGACCTTGAATAATTTGAAACGCAAACAAGATATCGATGGGGACTTTTGACACACTATTAGTATAATAAAAGTAAAAGTGTATGCAAAATTTCCGCTCACTACGATTTTTTTAGTACATGAAGCCTTATGTGATTGCACTATTTTTTGATATATCACTTTCTAGTTTCATTCTCATTTTATTTTTACATTTTATTTATACACGCAGATCAGACAAAAATATTATGTGGGATTTTATATTCATTAAACTTTAAAATATTTTATGCTATTAGTAGTGCATGTTTACTAATATAGTTCAAGCATTTGGAACGATTGTGAAATTTAAATTTATTTCAGTATCTAGGTTATATAGCTTGATGAAATTCCCCCATTTAAGTTATTCGATTCTGTTACTAAATGTATACTATTGCTGTATATTATTGAATCAAATAATAAAACTAATCACAACGGTAATACATGGCAGATACTGAAATAATTTCCTAATTCAATTCGTTTTAAAACCACATTACCTTTCCATACGTATCGTTTTGAAAATCCCGACCCATACTCGAACACAAATTGCTACTTAATTATTGAATAACTCCTGTAGCACTAAAACCGCTCGATGGCTAATTTATTTATTGGTTCCTGCCGAAAGGGAAACTGATATAATGCATATTGCATAAACCTTTCGACAGTTTCTATGTAGAGATAACCAATATTAAAGCATTTTTATAGACGAACGCTAGTTTGGCAAATCGTGTTAATAATTCAGGTATTTGGAGATTTCCAAAGCGATTTAGAATAATTCGAACCCTAAACAACTTCAGACATTCACACGCAAGTGCATTCTAGGATCTAAAACGACCTGACGGATCCTTTACGGAATCTGGCATAGAAACGTCAGAGTTTCTGGCTAAGACTCATTTCCCAGGATGTCAGATTTTGCATCATGATGATCAGGAGCCTTTTTGGGACCGATCAAATCAGCCAAAAACGAGCGACTGGACTGTTCCAAAGAATATCATTAATGCATCAACAATTAAAAGTGCTATTCTATCGTTTCAGCCTTTTAAATCACCTGGTGATGACGAGATATTTCCAGCACTGGCGCAAATCGGTGCGGCGCCGGCGGCGCTAGGAACACCGTTCTTAGTTAAACTTTCTAGCGCCAGCCTAGCGAGTAATTATATAGCGAGCAGCTGGACTAAAATCAGAGCGGTGGACATCCCGAAGATGGGACGCAGAAAATCAACACTTAACTCATGGAGACCAATAAGTCTGAGTCTCCTTTTTGTTGAAATGCATGGAAAGATACTGGACGTGCACATTAGAAAGGGTGCACTTGTTGAGTATCCAATAAATGCTCACCAATATGCGTATCAGACCGGCAGATCTATAGAACAAGCACTAAACAACCTTGTCGGGAACATAACACAAGCGTGAAATGACAAGAGTATCTCGGTAGGGGTGTTCTCAAACATTGAAGGAGCATTCAATAATGCATTACCAAACTCCTTATACACAGTATTAGCTGAAAGAAGAGTTGAACCACAGATAAGGAACTGGATCAGGAGAATAATAAATTGCATAATAGCCAAAACAACCCTACAGGGGGCGGGCTACAGATTCAGGGCTGTTAGGGGATGGCCGCAGGGTGGCGTTTTGTCGCTCTTTCTGTAGTCTCTCCTGATGGATGGTCTTCTAGCGGTCCTCTCGCTGTGGGATGTGGAGGTGGATGTGGATGATCTACTAATATTATAAGAAGCAACTCGCAAAGAACTATCTCAGATGATCTTCAAGAGGTGCTAACCGTGGTCTATGACTGGTGTGAAAGGGAACAACAATCTGTGAACGAAGAGAGGATAGTTGGTTCACTGACGGCTCCAAGACCAATGATGGTACAGGAGCCGCTGCATGAAATAAAAATGGTAAGGTTGAGCTTAAATGTTCCCTAGACAAACATGCAACCATTTTTCAGGCCGACGTTCAAGTCATTGATATGACTGAACAGCGGCTCATTGATAGAAATTGGAAAGGCAAGTCAATCAAAATATTCTCGGACAGTCAAGCGGCTTTAGAAGCTCTTGAATCCAGCCGTTGTTTATAGAAGGCAGTATGAAACTGTCAGGAACTACTCACCAAACTAAGTAGAGAAATGTTACAATGATCTGGATACCTGGACATACAGTATATAAAGGCAACGAAAGAGCTGATGCTCTTGCGAAGCAGGCGGCCGTAACGGCCTTCATAGGACCAGAACCAGTACTGGGAATAGCTTACAGCGTAGCTAAAGAAATCTTCTCCAGGTTGACATAACAGCAATTTGTAGAGAAATTGAGAGAGTTATCGGGCCAAACTTATTCAAAGATGGCAGTGAATCTGTCATCAGGAGTGAGAACTAGACAACTTCTTCAACTTGACCGACAGCAGGTACAGGCTGTAGTTAGCATGTATTTTGGGCAATGTCGGCTAAGAAGCCACATGAACAGGATAGGGCTTCCGAGGAAACGAAGCTTGTGCTTGCAGGACGAAGAAACACTGGAGCATGCATGTCCAGCAATGGAAAGGACCAGACAGACAGTGTTTGGAAATTCTTAAATTACAATTGTAGATTTGAAAACTAGTCAGCCTAGAAAGCTGATCGACTTCATTTAAAGGATTGAGCCTAAGACCTAGTGAAAATCACAGATGCAAGCCACAATAGACCAAGGGTCGCAGTGGTAGGATTATATTGTAAATCTGATGAAAATTGATGAACTGCATATTCTCTTCTGCTTCGAAAATGTCGAGTAAATATATTTTTGAGAGAAAATGTGAAAACATCGATCTATACCTAAAAAATGAAGTATTTAATCTTTTCGCCAAAAAGTATTTTTTTATCAAAAAGCTGAGAGCTTGACGGGAATCTACAACAAAAATCCGATAAGAGGCCAATTTACAAATATGATGCCTTTTATACACTCAAGGTGTTACTCATTGAAAATCCAGGTCTTAGCATGTAACATATTTCAGCTGGAAATATAAATATGTAGAAATAATGTCGTTTTAAGAACTTTCATAGTAGGAGAATCTAATATTTTCTATTCTTATTATATTGAGACAAATATTGTAATATAACATCATGTGTCATTTCTTGGTTGGGTAAACCCAATTTCACTGTTAATTTAAACATCATACTTTATTGTCCTTTTTTTATATCCGCAGATGAAATCAATGGATAGCGGAAAAATGTGATGTGGAATTTGTTTTATTTAACATTTTATTAAAGGACAATACCTATATTGCGCTTTAACCGGATAAATTGGCGCTTAAAAAACTGGAATTACTTCCATTCATAAATATAATCCTCCCTTTTAAAATTTATTTAATCATGGTATTAAATGTATAACGCCCAAATTGTAAATGTGTTTTAATAATACTGTAGATTAAAGGTGTATTCTAGAATCTGGCGATAAATCAATTCACCCCGACATTTCAACACCGACGTGAAAGATATTGGAAAAATTTCCAGATTTATTTGCTTTTAAAACCACATTACCTTACCATACGTCTCATTTCGGAAATCTCGACCAATACTTTAACATAAATTGCTATTTAATTACTTCTAACTCTTGGAGCATTAGAAGCTCTCGCTCTTCGATGACTGATTTATTTATTAGCTGCTATCGAAAGGAATATTGATATGCATCGCATAAACCCCTCGACACTTTTTATTTAGAGATGACCAATAAAAATATTTTTATAGTAGAACGCTAGTTTCGGATATTCTATTAACTGAATAGGAAATTTCCAATGGTTTAAAATAGTTTAAAAACTAACTAATTCCAGGCATTCACATATTATCACATTCTTGCTGCAAATTTGCTGATAATTAATTATCTCCATTTTCTGTAATCAGATGCCAAACATTTACCACACAAAATACATACAATCATACACACACTCATTATGCATAATAATAATAATCATAATAATAATAAACATCCTATATTTCCAAAGACATGTACATGTATGGAATGCGTCAGAATGACTCGTATCATTTAACACCCTCATTTTTTAGACGTAGCAGAAAAAAATTTGCACAAACTCAACTTTTTTTAAGAATACCTGCATCAAGTATACAGTGTCTGTCTAAAGTCAGTTCCCCCCTTAACCACCTGGTATATTGCAACTAAATTTTGAGATCTGGAATAGGAGATGACAAGTTTTAAAATGTCACCTAAGCGCCAATCATTATCGAAAGGTGGCCGGTCAGAAAATCCCAGAAGAAAATATCCCAGCTAGTTTTAGCCCAGCCAAAATACCCAAAAATAAAAATACCCTAACAAAAATAACCCGCTACAAAAGCATCCCAATTACAAATATCCCGTGCCGAAAAATTCCAACAAAAAAGTCACAAGATAAACAAACAAAACAAATCTCATATCTAACATAGTGTTTAAATATTTCCCGCTCTCTATAGGTTAGTTTGGGTTAGTTGGGCTACATTCACGTAATTTGGTGAATCCCCAGTGGGGTTTAAGGGCGAAGCCCGAATGGGGTCCAGGGGCGAAGCCCCCCACTCTAAACCAGACCTTTTCTGATTAGGATATGTATTAGGATATTCGTGTTGTGGGATATTTTTGTAGTAGGATTTTTTGTTTTGGTAGAGTGATATTTTTGACATGGGATTTTTTTGTATGTGATATTTTGACATGAAATATTAATGATTGTGATATATTGACTGGGATTTTCTGACCGGGATTCTTATCGAAATAGTGACTTTTGAAAACTGACATGTCTGTATCTTAGCTTTTAACAAGCTATCTTCTGACACCGGTTTAAAGTGAAGTAGTGGTTTTGGTCACTTCCGGTAAAAAAAATACCTACATTTTCTTTTAATGTGTAGCGAAATCTCTTGATGAGTTTGAACAATAAGACGCGTAAACAATAACGCTTACCGGAAATCTGTTTTGTAAATTCCCGATAAGAACAAATTAGTTAGTTGAAAACGCCAATTTATTTATTTTTTAATAATAATGCTACTAATGTTTAATCATAACAAATATTTTATCAAACCTTCACAATAAACTATTCTATCATAAAAAGTTTCTCTGATGCCCATGAAAGTCTCTTCATCTATTTCTTAACATCATTCTCTTATTCTACGTTCCAACTCTTTTATTGTTCGGCATTCAGTGAAATAGATTTTGATTTCTGATATCCATGAAGGAGAAAATATAGGGGTGTAAGACCTGGATACCTTGGTCGCCATTTCGTACTTCCCAGCGACCTGTCTATCGCCCATGCAGGAAAGTTTGGATTGAGAAAAACTCTAGCTATGCAATACAAATGGGGAGGTGCTACGTCCTGCTGAAATAAGACTTCACAATTTTCAAACTCATCCTGATTGTTTAATAAACTTTGTCATATTTACCATAAGCATCTTACTCACTGGTTTAATGTTTCATGTGGTGTTTAGTGTTTAAATTTGATGTTTAAATGGTTAAATATTTTGATATTAAATATTTATAAAATGTTTGACCTCGTACAATTTGCACAATTGTATAAAGTTTTATATAGTTAGGCTTTTCTTTTTCTTTTTATTGTATGTTTATATTTGTGTTTTTATATGTTTTATACTCTAGCTCTAGCTTATTATTATAGTTCCTAAAAAAACCGTAAAGATCTCCTGGTAGATTTTGTCTGATGAAAATCGGCCTAACAACGTGATGGTCCAAAAATCCTCGCCCAAGCATTCATTTTTTCAGGAAACTGAGTATGCCCTTCTCTAGAGCGATTCGGACTAATATCGCTCCAGTATCGTATGTACTTGACTTTTTCTTTAAGAAAAAATAACTGAGAAGGATACACGTTCTAGGAAGCCTAGTTCTCATTCAATTGTTAGCCACTCAGAAAATTCAACCTTTCGGTGTGGATCATCCTCTTTGAAATCAAACAGTTTAGAAAAAAAAAGGTTTAATAAAGCAGTTTCAGCAGGTAACTAACCCAAACTAACCCAAAGTAAAGTTTCTTCGGGAGACGGAGTTGATGATACTTACGGAAGTAAGTGGATCATTCTCCGTGAGACCAAGCAGTACTTTCATTTTATATGGATGAAACTTTTCTTTATCCTCAGAAGCATATACATTCTCGGAAGCCTCACTCTCCTTCAATTGTTCTTGATAACCAATGATAAAAACAACCCTCCGGTCTGGATCATTCTTCGCGAGAGTATGGAGTACTTTCATTTTATATGGATGACACTTTTCCTTTTTTTGAACTCTTTGGAAACTTTTCGCAGTTACTTCACAAGATTCAGCAATTGCAGATGTAGACTGAGGCGGGTTGATTACCACTTCAGCAAACGCTTACAGATAAGTATTTAAAATAGGGTATCCTGTGACTCCCCTTCCCTTCAGGATAGTACTTAGCCGACATTCAAAAACTTTCAGCTGATATTTTTTTATAGAAAAGTAGTTTTTTCATCTCCTATTCAAGCCCTCAAAATTTCGTTCTTCAAGAAGAAGAACCCAGGTGGTTTGGGTTTGAAAATTAGTTGTGGGAATGGTTTTTAAACGGCGGATATAGCGAGAGACAAAACAACACAAATGCCTCGAATATACAACCCTCTTTTATCGCTGGTTGATATTTAGTGTGATATTGTTTATTTTGTAATTAACATTACTAAATAAGCTATTAGGTTTAAAATTTTAAGTTATTAATGTTCCAAAAAATAATTTACATAAACGATTGTCTGGGAAATAGTTTACAAAATAATCCTTGAAGGAAAATAAATAAAAAAAAATTAAAATAAACCGTAAATGCCATTTGCGAAATTTGAAAGCCCGCCTTTTCCCTGGTAAGCCACTTTTCATGTTATTGATATTGTCGTGATATACGAGGTGATCAATAAAGGCATACAAAAACAAAAAGTTAGTGAGTGGGTATTTTTTTTTACCAGTTATAATATGATAAGTTACCAAACAAACCAAGGATCTCTAGGTGTTTTTGCCAGTTTTTGGATTTAGGCGCATTGGCCAAAAGTGGCGCCCACATTCGCTATTCAATATTGTTTTGCTATTCAGCAATATTATTCAACATGAGCTCGAAAAAGATGCTGTAGAATAGAAAATAAAAAGTTTAATGGGGCAGTTCCAGCAGGTAACTAACCCAAACTAACCCAAACTAAAGTTTTTTCGGGTGATGATACTTACGGAAGTAAGTGGTTTGCATTTCAGAGCATAATGTTTTTAAAATATAAGAATAAAGTAGCTTAAAGGTGGGCAAATAAAATGTTCTGGAATAAATATGTGATTTATCTTCTCACTATCCAAAAAACACCATAATGTGTGATAGTGTATTTTAGTAGCTTGGGTTAGTTGTCATTTTAGTTTTTCTTCATTTCAACTAAAATATTGTGAACTACTAAAACGAATAAACTACTAAGTAAATATCATCCTGTACTAAGTTTGAACGTGAACTTAAAAAATAATATATAATAAACATTCAAGATAAATTATAAAGAACGCGGGCGAACAGCGCAGGCAATTCTGGACCTTAAAGTTGTAATGGTCAGCAGATTTTACTACATAAATCAAGCGGACCATCAGACCGACAGCCTTTTGTCTCCCACTGATTCCGCTCTAACTATTGCTCTGCACTTCGCAGGAACGTAGGCTTTGGTTGTTCTACCGATTCCTAATCCTCAAACCTAACTTAAGAGGTGCTGCTTACAGGAGCGCAGTTTCTTGGGGGAAGCTTGTTTAAAGTATTCAAGTCGAATCTATGATGTATCTGTCAAAATTATATAAAATAAGACTGTTCTGTAGGTATTGCTATGCCGTCAAATGAAACGTCATTTTTCTTAGATACTGGTAAAATACAAGAAACATTTTCTTTCACATGTCTTCAGCTTTTAGCATTTCACCCTTCTTCGAATATTAGTGGGAAACTACCCATGCCGAACTGACTGCGTAGCAAATTACCAATTTGATTTTAATATTTACCCTTTAGGTAAAGCCAATTTCTTATTACACGTATCTCTTTTACATAGATATTAGTTACGTAGTGCAACTAAATGTATTATTTTAACTTAAGTTAACTGGGAGTTTTATTACCCTTTCGTGTTAAACCCACACAACGCCCAAAGTAATGGAAAAGTTGTAGCATAGATTGCTAATATTTTAGAATAATGGTAGGGCTTCATTATTTACAACGCAAACTTCCAATCGTAAAATGCAAACATAAACTAATATTTACTAGCTGCTAGTTAAACTGTTTCCAATAACAGTCTCCCGCTGTACAAATAGGCGACTAAATTTGTTATGGACTAGTCTATATTAATTTTTACGCCCATTCGTATCTGCTAGTGTAACTGCACTAGTGGAGTTTTTCCATGTGTTAATTTCAAATAACCTTGGAAGCATTAAAATCTAATTGGATCTACATCAATTGACCGAAAACGATTTGGCCCAAAGTTATTTTGGGGAAGTCTATGTAATGGTCGAAAATTAAATGACTGAATATGTCAACTGACCGAAAGCCACTTGCCCAATCTCAATTGGCCAAAGTTAATCGTGTGAAAATTAATTGGTTGGTTTTAATTATTAAAAACAGAAAATGCAAAAGTGTTCAGGTAACCGGTAATGAATTATAGTTAAGTCTATAACATACTGATTAATAAACCGAATAAACAACTCAGTTTCATATATCTTCTATACTATGAGTTAAAGAATTATAGTAAAATCCATAATCGACATATTCATTATTCCACCAATTGAATTCAGTCAATTAATTCGCTTTTCGCCAAATAACTTTCGAGCAGTTGATGTGATCCACCTATTCCCTTATGGGTCCTGAATTCAAATCTGTTTTGCCACGTCTCTATTCTGATGGACGCTGTGGAAAAAAATAAGGCTTGAAGGAGATTTTCTTAAGAGCCTTTAAAATTTTAAGTATATACTATTTCCATACATCTATCATTTTCAAACTTAAAATTGATCCATGTTTACATAAACTAATTGGAAGAGGTACCTAACTCCTGCGTCAACAAATCTGCTTCTTGCGAAGCAAAAATAAAGCACTGTTTAAATTTCCAGATTATTGCATTTGTACACTCCACAATTCTTTGAAGATACACATCCAAATAATAACATCCGAATTCAGACAGTTCGAACTAGAGTGTGCCTCTCTTTTTAGTATTAGTTGTGGATAATAAGCATTATCCAGAACTGACACTTATCTCAATAGTTGCTGGGCCCAATCAGATTTCCTTTGTCTGGAACGATAGGTGACAAAAGTGCTAAATAGTGTTACTGTTAATAATATTGAGAAATCCATATTGTTGCAGGCAAATAATTTGAATAGAGATATCGGGATTCAAAGCCGGATATTTGAATTAAGATAGTTTTAGCTAGGGTTAGCATCCTAGTCATTTTAGGTGAGCAGCAAATAGTTAGGTCTGGATCTCGATTATTAGAGTTAGGTATTCTAATATTTACTCTGTATATTCGGATTTCCAGTGACTGGAACGATGGATGACAAAACCAATATCATACTATGCAGGTTCTTGCAGCCACAAGGGGGACCCGAAGGGTAATATCTCAATTCGGCAACTAATCTTCTTTTTAATATCCAGCAAGCAAGCTCTGGACCTTCATATTCAAATATATGCTTCGTACATTAAGATTTCTATTGGCTGAAATGAAAAAGAATGAACATCGTTGCTGTTAATTATGATGGAATAACTAGGTTCTTGCGGCCGAATGTCCACATTGTAAAGGAAGATCGGGGTCCAGATAACAATATCTGAATTCAAATATTTCGAACTGAAGTGAGCATCTTAACATTTTTTGGATTTCCAGTAAATAGTCGGTTCTGGCTTCCGACTGATGGTGTCATATATCCAAATATTTGCTCTCACCATTTGGAACTATGCATAGTTCGAGCTAAAACTACCGCTAGAGTCAAATATTCTAATGTATGCTCTGACTATTCGGATTTATGCTGGCTGGAATTATCAATCACCGAATTTATAAAAACTTTAACATTGACATCATTAATTGCTCCTATCTGCTCAGCAGGTGTGTTCTGAATGATGAATGCTAAAGGCACTAATGACTATTGCTGTTGCTATTAACAATACTGGGATAGCCAGATCCCTGTTGTCAAGCACCAGAAAATAATGTCTGAAATCGGATAGTTCAAACTAGAGTGGCCATCAAGATTATCTCTTTCTTTGGCGTTCAGCAAACGATCTGTTCCAAGTATTGGGAAACACTCGTTCTGGCCATTAAAACTTCATCTAATTTAAATATTGGGTGACAAAACCATTAGAGCAATTTGGGAAATCCAGATTCCATGCAGCCGAGCTGAACACCTACACATTATTTGGATACAAAACACCGGGATTTGGTCAGTAATCTCTGAGCTCAGATAGTTCGAACTAGGGTAAGGATCTTGTCTATTTTTTTTTTGGTGTTCGGCAAATAGATTGTTCTGGATCCCAATAATAGTTAAAGTCAGATATTCTAATTACTGCCCTGACTATTTAGATTTCTTTTGACTGGAACGATGAATGATCGAATGTGAGGCCCAATATATCCAACTCTTGGCAACTTTATCAAGAATATAATTATCATAGAAACATTTGTATCAATAATAGTAACTAAGGTATATGTACCCTAATATTGATATCGGATGAAACAATTTAAAAACTCTGACATTAATGAAGACTCCTATGTAATAAAACTAAGACCTATACTTCACATTAAAATGACAGCTCTTAAAATCTGCGTTGATAAAGCTTAGCATTATCAATGGAAGCGGGCCTCAGCTTTTCTTAGCCACGAAATTGCACCTGCACAGTGCACACAATTTCTTTTCATTCCTTTTTGCTTCAGGACATATAAATACGACCATTTAAAACGATAAGTATGAGAATATTGTTGACACTATAATTAAGCCGTAGCGACGATGCGAGAAGGAATTTTAGTTTTTCCACCTAAACATACAGTGTTTATCTGTGAATAAAAATACAGCTGTAATATAAATTTTACATTGTAGCTGGCGCGAAAACTCGCCACCATTGTTAATTAATACAAACGCCTGGTGTGTGGTAAAAAGGTAGCAGCTCATGTCTGCCTTACATATTTATTACACCATAAAAACTATACGACTAAGCGGAAAAGAGTATTTAAAAAGGCTGGTTACTATGTGACATTGTTTACCATCTTTATTAGCTATGATAGATATTTAGTAAAGAGAAGATAAAAAGTAATTTCAGTCAACATCCTTAAAGCGCTAAAGTGCGCAAGAGAAATTCTGCGATCGGACATTTTTCTGTCTTATTAAATTCCGCCTCGAAAATGTCTTATATATTTTTCATTCCAAGTAATAATTCTTGTCGCAAATTTAACTATCTCTATTTTTGCTTTTAAAGAAAGAAAGAAGCCAGGGGTGTAGTGATATGATGCATTTATTACAGTTTTTGAGCTTTACAAATTATACATTTATATGAATTACCCTGCTATCAACTACAAAAGTAGTCAAAGTACCGATTTTCAACTGTTTATATCTGTGAAACTACTAACTCTAGAGGTATAATATCATACATCAAATGTGCTTAGAATTTTAAGTAGAATCCAAAAATGTAACAAATATAGGGTGTTTCATTTAAAAAAGTGTAACTTTCTTTGACCATCCTGTATATAAAAAAGTGACGATTAAAACAATACAAAAAAAAATAAAGATCATTTTACTAGGGACAACTTTTGTATTTTAATTTTTTTTCCAACCCCCGCAGTTTTCGAGATAAGGTATAGGCCCCTCTTAAACGGGCCACTCTGTACACCCTGTAGCGATACTTAATATTATATATTTCTAACTCCTAATGCTTTCCTAATGTCAGCTCCCGGTACACTAAGAAGTATTTAATTCTATTTACAAATTACTTGAGGAAATTATTTTTAACTATCATATAGAATAGTGAAGAATCGAATATTTAAATATATAACTGCTAATTAGTGCACGATTCAGAGGAAAATCATTCATTCAATTGCATTATCTCTAATTACTGTGGATCATTATATCAATTTATATAGCTAGACATTAAAAGTTTTCGCGTAACTTTTCTTAAAGATATTCAAATACGTTTTTCGGCGCTCATTAAAATGTCCTGTTAATTGATTCTGTG
Organism: Pissodes strobi; assembly: GCA_016904865.1. NCBI lineage: Eukaryota > Metazoa > Arthropoda > Insecta > Coleoptera > Curculionidae > Pissodes > Pissodes strobi. The sequence continues at coordinate 204,938 of MU181948.1, forward strand.
CCAAATAACCATTCTCACAACCTGCTGAATCATTTTATAAGGGAAAGAAATTAAGGAAATGTCCTGATTAATCAAGAATGTCAACGACTAAATTAATCAACAGGTTTCTTAATTTTATTATAATCTTTTTTATTTTCTCACCAGATTCTTTGATAAAGAGATTTGAGCGACAGATTGTAAAGGGACGGAGACGCATCTTCGTTTAAATAATGATCTTTTTTGGGTTGGGAATGTTTGGAGATGAATGAACTTTCTAAATTGGTTTCACTTAAATTTAACTAGAGTCAATTTAGTGATCAATTTATCCGCGTATCCTCTTGATATGAAAGGAGAAAGAAGACTACTTTGCAAATTTAAGCGAAATAAGTAAAATTTGTTAATATTTAAGGCTAAAACGTATACAGCAGTTAGAGTTCTCGAACATATGCTCAATTACGTTATCAGTATCCTTTAGACCAGCGGTTCTCAAACTTTTTTGGTGACGATACCCTTTTAAATAACTAAATTTTTAACGGAACCCTAAACTAAAATTAAAACCAGTTATATGTGTATTGTTGATTAATAATCATACAAAAAAGGTAGATACAGTAAGTAGTAAATTAGTAAGCAAATGATACAACTAAGTTCATTTATAGGGAGGCATGAAATTGTTTTTTATTCCTCCCAACAATCGGGATTGCAATGAACGTGACTTGACAAAATTAATTATTTCTACTTCCACATCAAGAACCAATTTTAGATTTGGTGGCATTTTCATAACCGCGAGTCATTGTCTATGCCGGATGCAATGGCTGGAACTTCAATTTGGGGCTTTAATTTTTATTTGTGATAGTGTTCCTGCTGTTCTACCTATCATTGCCTTGGCTCCATCGGTATAAATATCGATGCAATCATTCTAATCGAGTTGGTTTTCTTCAAAAAATATGTTGATCGTGTCAAAAATGTCTTCTCGGGTTGTGTTAGTAGTCAGGCACATAAGCAAGTCTTCTTCGAGTGAATGTTTATAAGGAAGATGGCCAGTCCAGCAACATCAGTCGACTCATCCATTTGCAAGGCGAATTTGTTATTTTGAAGCCGTGCAACCAGTTCTTGTTTTATGTCTCCTGCGAAATCCCTAATCCGGCGCGAAAGTGGAAAAAAGCTTTGCAGATATTTCGTAGAGCATACATTGTGTTGTGTTATATCTACCACATAATTAACTTTTCAGCGATAGTGTGCACTTCACCTGCTTGGGCAATGCAGTAACTAACTAAATACGACGCCTCCGTGGCCTTTTCATTCACAGTCTGAGTCGCATACGTCATAGTTTTTTGGCTTCTTAATAATTATTCTTTTTTGCTTACAAAAATGTTTTACTCTTGTGTTGGAAGTCGGGATGCACTCTAAATATCGGCGCATCTTAGCAGGTACCATCGAACTATTAGGAAGGAGTTTGGTGTACAACATACAGAGAGGAGTCGTTCGAATCATTCATTAGATGTTTTACTACTTGAACTTGAAACCATAGAACTAAAACTTGACGCCGTCATATCACCTTGATTGGAATTTGACGCACCATCCAAGCGAACTACTTGTGAAACCTCCGTGAATGATTTTATTTTTATTGCAACACCTATAAGCCAACGCTCCATTCTTCTTTAACACTAATTTGATTTGGCCAATTATGTGACACATAGAATCTATTCACGTACGAAATACAAGACTTTGCAATCACTACGAACAACACAAGCCAACATAAAATACTGAGCGTGGTGCGAGTAAATTTTGCGCTACGTTGCTTGATTAATTAATTCTTCACGCCAAACAATCCCCCTTTATATTATTATTATACAACCATCGAATCATCTTGAATTCCCCAGAAACTTCGGGCAGCCAGACTACGCGTCAACGAGAAGCGGCGCGAAGGACCGAGGTCATTCGATTGCTTATAGTCCGAGAGCGATATAAATTTAACTTTGGTTAAATTGGACACCATATATTTTTTACCTGGTTTTGGTTCCCATATTTGATATTTATGCAAATATTCTGCTGTTGTGAGCTTGCGGTGTTCCCAATATATATTTTTTAAAATGCAGAACCCTACAGCAGTGCTGCAAATCAAAAATATTATTGGATGCGTTTATGTTCAGGTTGCCTAATTTTTACCTCCAAATTTTGATAAGTAAAACAATATATGTTACATGGTTTAATTAACGACATGCAATGCATGTTTCATTAAAAATTGAAGTATCTACGAATAACACGATCTAACCCTAAAATATATGATAACCCTTTGCGACATTTTCAAATTTTACCCTAAATAAAGATTTCAATGATTTTTAATAATTTTCGAATTTAAATAAAATGCACAGTATGTTTTTACCGAAATATAATAATGTATCATTTTCAGCAGTGCAGTAAAGAACATGTAATTTACAGGGGTATTATAATAATAAATATAATTGCTTCAATATTGTTGAAGACACATTGAGTGTTGCTTTTAGATTTAAAATTAAGATGATTGAAAAGGCTTCAAAAATTTATTTTCGGTATAGCAAGGGAATTTAGAGGACATTACTAACATACAGGGTGTGCCACTCTCACAATTTAGAGGCACCTTGTACATATATACACCTATCTTCAAAACACATGGGTTGTGTTTGTGTGCCCTATATTAACTGCCTGCAATTTTTTTCGAACTACAAATAAATTAGTTAATTTTCTTAGTGTTTACAGACAAACGTGAATTTTAAAAATAAATCTCACTGGCAACGGCGCATCAAAGACATCAAATAAATAGGTTATTTCCTCGATCCAGTTCATTACGTAATGGTTTACTTTATGGTTTGGGTAGTGACGTATAACTACTCAATGCGTTGTAGTTCGCTCTCTCTCCCCCTTTCTCTTTTTTCTCCCTGTCATCTCTCTCACAGGAAATTGAGCATTACAAGATACATTTTTACACTTGCTTATATATTTTGATAATAATAACTTTTTTTTAGGCCAAACAGTAAATACCTTCTAAATATTGATGTATAAATCAAACCATATTATCTAGATTAAGGTCATAGTTTGACATATGGTTGCGAAGAAATATGAGTGGTTAAATGTAGTATATTGTAGTTTTTTCCAGGAAACATCCTTATTGGCAACCAGTTTCACGTAAACAATATGCGGTGTCCTACTTAAAAAAAGCTAGTTCGCTTAAGACCGCAGTTCCAGGAGCATCAAACACTGTACTTATAAAAAATGGCATTTACATATCAAGTCCTAGTTTATATGCATAAGAAAATTAGCATTGTAGAATACAGAAATGGGATAAATAATTCGAATAATTGCAATATGAACAAATATTTTAAATGTACTTACCACAAACGATATAGACTTCGATGTTTTAAGCAGACTTTCACGTCGAAACCTTCCATAAAATCAGCAGAAACCGTTGCTTTTCATTTGAAAAATGTCAAATTCTCCGATCCTAGCCAATTTTCCCGGTTTCAAATCGTTTTAAATGAAATACATCTACTTACCACAAAATTAGGCGCATCGATAAAAGTACATCAAAATCTGTCAAAGAATTGACATAAACAACACCTAATCATCAAAAAATATCAAAATTATCTGATCCTGACTTACTTTTCTAGCTTCAAACCGTTTTCGAGGAGATTTCAGGCAATTAAATATATAAATCTACATATTTCAAAATGTTGGAAGACGCATTTCTTTAAATTTCCCATAATTTATCAAAAGCAAAGCAAATTCGTATAAATGCCAAGCGTGAGAATTTTTGTTCGATTTTCTGCCAGTTTTTTTTTTCAAATCGGTCTCCCTATCTCGTACAGAAAATTGGGATCGTTTATTTGAAAATAATTATGCGTTGGTTTTTTCAAACTGAAATTATAAAAAAATATCAATTCGACATTTTCTATCGTATCGATGTGAGTTTTTGGTATATTGCACTCGTAACTCTCATCTTTAATGGTTAATTCGTTTTGCTCCAGACTATTCGGTTTTCTAGTTATAAAATATTATGCGGTGACGTGTTGTGTCAAAACTCGAAAGAGAGAAAAGTTTACCAAGCTCACCTTTTATAAAAAGAATTTTAATTTCTAATTTGTTTTCTCTAATAAAATAATTTTTCTTGGAAAAAATAAAAACCTTATTTTTTTGGCTTATAAATCTATTTTTTTACGTTTTCCCTCAAAAGCCCATTTTCCCAATATTTTCGAAAAAGAAAAGCATTTTTTGAGTTTTTCTCCTATTCCAAACTGTTGTCTCGGTTTTTTCGATTAATGCTACTTTTTTTGAAGCTAGAATAACCCAAAATGATACTTTCTCAAAAATGTACACGCCAATAAAATACTTACATTTTCAGATTCTTAACAATTTCAATGGGGTTTGGAAGCCCGTCAAAAGGAACATTGTCTAGAAAGTTTCATTTAAAAATATTTTTTTTCGACAGTTATCGTAGTTCAAGAAATTGCACATGTGTGATACAGTGTGATAATAACTCTAAAACGCAAAATTGGATCGCCAAAAACAAATGACCTTCGGCTGCCTCCAAGTGTCGCCTAAAAACGTGCCAAATCACAAAATTCCACTTCTCCGTTTTTGAGAAAAAAATTAATAACGTAAAAAATATCCGATAAAGTGTTACATGATGCGTTACATGACCGCTCAGTTTCATCTACTACCCAGGACACCTCTACAAAAAGACCAAGTGCTTACAAAATATTAGCTCGTGACGTATTCCATTTGGGCCATTGCTATTTGGAGCGAAGATGTAGATGGGACGCCTTAGAGTGAAAGGGTAATCGCAATATAGGCGTAGGTGCATGGAACGTTGCCGGACTAATACGATAGTAGCAAATATTAGGACGCCCGTATATAAAGAATGTATCTCTTACATTACAATATCTCCCTTATTGTAAAAAAACATATTTCCCTAAGGTGTTCGTTCCTCTTTCTATAATATGGTATTTCGTAATTTATTTATTTAATTATCTAATACTACTACCCTGTTGGTGCACTTTCCTAAAATAATGGGAACAAGTAGATAAGTACCTACGTTTTAAATTTCGTGCATTATTACTAACGATCTCTCTAAATACATGCATACGTACCGTACATATGCATTATATATATTATGTATCTATATCTATAAAATATACACAGATATCTTGCTTTTACATACCTATATATTTAAAATCATACGCACCAATTGTTATCGAAATTCTACTGTAATTGCCTTATATAACCGGCAACAGCGCAGAAAACAAACGAGATCAGCTTGCGATTCCGCCGGTTGCAAATGGCTTCTTAAATCGGCATTTAGTGTTATCTTGTTGCATTTTTATAAATTCGGAAGTCTTTTTGTGCTTTTGAATATGTGAAGTTGTACCTAATATTTCGTTGTATATTTAGGTATACAATTTATATTATTAGGCGTATTTTTAAATACGCAAAACTATATATTTCGAAAACACCTGTTGCTTGGTGGCAACTTGACGGTTTGTGTTCCCTTTCATTGTGTAGTACGTCATATTTATAACTTTTTCGTGTTTAATTGTATATTTTTTTCCGGTACTTTTGTGGTAACTTAGTGTATGTAATTAAGCCTCAGGAATGTTGCATACCTAGCTGCAAGGGGGACTATAAAAATGGGCCTAAAGTTCATGTTTTCGGTTTTCCAAAGGACGTAAGTTTACAACAAAAATGGCTAATATTGAGAATTTTTTACTTTTTTGTATAGAGAGTCAGTTTGTATTTCATCATCAAAATTTAAAACGGCGTTTATTTCACATAATGTTGGACGATATACAATCAATATATGAAGCCAAATATACTAAAAAGAGTAAAAAGTTTTAGAAATCTTGACGATAACAAACTAGTACATGCTTTAGATTTTATTGGTGAATAACTGGCATTGATTACAACTGCGAAGGAAAGATATAGGTATTCAAGTAGTACATTAATTTTATATTCTATTCTCTATACTATCAGTCCACATGCAAACAAATACTTAAGAGATTATGTGTCTCTTATTTTACCACATCCTCAAACTATAATGGGTATTTGTAATAAACATATGACTGATCCCCATATGGAAGAAAAAAAAATCATTTAAAAAAATGTTTGAAATGTGTTTGGTTTGCTAAAAGATCATGAGAGATTTGTGACACTGCTTTTAGATGTAGGCCAAATGCCTGCATACATATTTTTGTAACTATATTTCATTTGGGACCTATTTCTTTAAAAGTTGATTGTATTTTCGTGGCTTGTGTTCTATAATATACATAGTTTTTATACCTAAACACTCTCTTAAACACTATGTTAGGCTCGACGTTAGGTGAATGAAATTTGAAACAGCATAACATGCATACCTACATTATACCTACCAAAGTATATCTTTTTATCGCTATTTTTTATTATTGTAAGTAATAATAGCGTCGAATAGTTCAGTATATTATTATGTATTTATGTGTAATAACATTTTTTTCAGAAGTATAAAAAAAGTATTACACATAAATACATATCCTGAATTTTTGCGCAGGTGTAGGGGAGTTGAGAGCCTGCATTTGGGATCGTTTATCACCTAGTAAAATCCAAAACTCAAACATAACTTTTGGGATTTGTCAAGAAGTGTGTCCTATTGCTAGCATTATTGATAAGTTTTTTTAAATATTAGTGTATGTATCATATGATTAAAATTGCACGGCCTACATCGACGACGTCACACGACAACACTGAGGCCTTGTCATTGAGTCGGTTTTGGCTGAACGCGGCTAAAGAAGTTTCCGCTTCAGAAAGCTAAATTGATGGTACGTCGCTTCTGAAATACCCTGCCTTATTGAAAATGATTTTAAAATGTGCAGCTTGCTACCTAAGGGTATTTTTTTATAATGTATTTTTATTTTAACGATTAATGAAATGATAAATTATTGCACCTTGAATATGTAACTAATATATAGCAAAAAAAAAAACAAAAAAGCTACATAATCATAGGAAACAATAAACATAGATTACTTTTAAGTTGAAATATCAGGAAGGAACTATAAAATTTTTAATTATTTATTCAAATCCTAGGGACCAATGTACATGGAACAGGAATTAAATGCACCAAAAAAAATCGTTCATAGTATTTTTATAACTAAAACAGAAGGAAGATGTTTTAAAAATAATTAGTCTAATCTTAGTTAGGTTCAGACAAAATAAATCAAATGAATAAAATATGTGAAAAAGAAAGCAGGTATCAAAATAAAATAATTAAAATTGTAAATAGTGGATTTCATCAAAATCTGTATATTCGAACTGTAACAAAATTATTTAGTCTAACATTTGGCATACATACTATTTGCTAATAGCCGTTTCCCCTTTTGTAATTTTTATTATATTTTGATTGGTGGTTAGGATTTAGTGCTTCTGTAGAATAGTTTGGAAGCTTTAATATGATATAATTAAATAAAAGCAAAAATCAAACACAGAAATTCGAAAATCAAATATGCACTGAATACGTCCAAACAATAATAAATTATCAGTGTGAAGTTATCCATAAAGTTTCAGCCATAAACGCGAGTCACAACGCTTTGGCCTACAATTTTAAGGCCGGCCGGAAAAAAAAAAGATAATTAATTGAAGCGAATGCCATAAAAAAACCTGTGAAAACTTAAGGAAATGTCATAAAACTATACTAGTGGGAGCAGAATGCATTTGCATCCCGTCAGGGTGTCTCAAAAAAATTCAGAAAAACAAGGAATAAATTTTCGGCGCCCTTGGAATCAAATTAGTTTACAAACCTTATTATTCAATGTGCGTCGACAAAAATTGGTACATATATCAGGGATAGTCATAGACGTATGCCAGAGATAGCAGAATGCATTTGCATCCCGACAGGGTGTCTCAAAAAAATTAAAATTCAGAAAAACAAGTAATATATTCTCCGCGCCCTTAGAATCAAATTGGTTTACTAACCTTATTAATCGATGTGCGTCGACAAAAATTGGTACACATA
>MU181948.1:222927-291904 GCA_016904865.1 Pissodes strobi
TGCTTCGCTGTGAGGGTACCAAACAGCTTTTATTATTGTTGATTAAATGCTCTAGAGATTCTAAGAAATTTTTTGTTTTAAGAATATTTTCGTAACATTCCGAGTAGGATTCCCCATTAACAAAGGGTCATCTAAATAAATGACTGAAACCAAGCCCAGTCCCCTGAGAGCACTTACCACCGGTATCATTAATTTAGTAAAAATTAGGGGCGCACAGTTAAGGCCAAAGGGCAGGCAGTTAAATTGATATATTTGACCTCTAAATTTAAATCGCAGGTATTTTTTATGAGAAGAATTTATTGGGATAAGTGTGTAAGCATCTTTAAGGTCGATAGTCGCCATATACCAGTTTTTCCTCATGAGCCTTCTAACTGTTTTATGGTCTTCTATTTTAAAATGGTTGCACTGAACATATTTGTTGAGGGCTTTCAAGTTAATTATTAATCTATTCGTATTATCCGACTTTCTCCTTAAAAAAATATTGGAGAGGAATTGACCTTTACAAGCTTTTACTTTACTTAAAGCTCCTGATTTTATAAACTTTTTAATTGAGTTATCCAAGTCTTTCATCTCGCCGGAGGACCATTTCGGTTCCCTAGGTGCGAACTTTTGCTTAGGAAATTTTAAAAAAGGAATTTTTAGACCTTTCACATAAGACAATATATATCTATCTAAAGCTATGTTACACCAGGCACTGAAAAAATGTTTTATGCGACCCGCTGTTTTACTGACCTCTATCGGGAGAATCTCTCTCTCTTTGATGACGTTCCCCGGTATGGCTTCCTCTCGTGCTCCCTTCGATTGTCCCTTGGCCTTGGAGCCTGAGCCGGAGCTGACCTCTGCTGTTGGTACTGTCGCCTGCCTTGACGTGCTCCCTGGACTGGTCGAGACAGGCTGTTGTAGTTTAAATTAAAGTTCGATTTTTTGAAGGTTGGTTTAGACGGTGGCTTAATGGTCTTGATCGAGCGGTCCATTTGTTTGAACGCCTCTACCCGTTTGTCCAGATCTGTGCCAACTAACCAATCATTCGAAGGAGATGACACCAAAGTATCCTTCAAAGACTTGTCTAAATTGTATGACACCAGTTCTTTCCGAGCTTTGTTCTCCTTAAATAATATGTCCGTCAGGAGCCGGTCCGCATCACACAACGGTTGGAGGTACCCTTTCTTACCCCCTCCCTCCTCTTTAAGCATCTCCGTTATCACCGAACCAATAGCTCTAATGCTAGAGCTAATTTGAGTCTGAGTTTCAGCTAGTCGAGTGTCCCTCCGAACTACTGACTCGGAGGTGGCTTTTACAATCATCTCGTTTAGTTTTGGTGTTTTAAGGCTAAATGTATTTGCGGGAACTGGATATTTTGAAATCAGGCTCGTTCGTTCAATAATATCGAGACCATTTTCGATGATACTGGTCCAGGTCTCGGACATGTCTTCTTGAAGGGGCGGCCCAAAACAGTTTTGGTTTTTGGAGACAGCGCTTCCAAACAAGCTAGTTGCTATCGTTTTATCCAAAGAAAGTAACTCTGGAGTACCATCTGACCTCTCTGAAAAAGAGGAGGAGTTCCTTAAAATATTGTAATTACTGTCGAAATACTGTGTTCACAAACAGTATTTAAATATTAAATATTGTATGAGCTGTATTAACAAACAGTCGCATACAATCTTATTAGCTGTGTTCACAAACAACTATCAAAATTTTACTATGTAACTAAGATTTAAAAATGCCTACTGTATTCACAAACAGTATACCTAAGCGGGTGTTACTCGAAAAAAGGGTATTTGTTTAACGAGCAGTGATAAATTAGGTACCACTGTGTTCACAAACAGTGTTGCCTCTTTTTTTTTTAACAAAAATTACATTTCACTTACTGTTTAACGACGGGTGCTCTATATCAACAGTGACGTCCATCCTCTCTCTCTCTCTCTCCGCGGAGACGCTCCTAGAAACGCTGGAACTTGAACTTGAGCTCGAAATCGCCCTAACCCTGCGAAACGCCTGTTTGGAGGGGAGCGGGACCTAGAGTGAGAGTATCTCGAACGCGATGAAGGGAAGTACGTTGCCTAGACCTGCGAGCTAACTTTTCTAGGCTTAATAGTTTAGCTTTCATCTCCTGAATTTCGTTGCCTAAATCCACATTTGGATCACTACGGTTACAATGTTTTGGCATTTTTCCACGCACAAAGAACACTATCCACAAACTCGACGTCGCGTCCGCACTAAAAATCGACTACGCGGTTCAACACGCTAACAAGGAATGCATATCGGCCGGCCGGATGGATAGAACCAGAGGGTGCGGTGTGCGAAAGAGGCAAATATTGATTTTCTTCTAACTGCGTGTGGTTCAGTACGTACACAGAGGTACTACATAGTGAATTTATTTATGAAGACAAGGCCGAAATATAATCTGCTGATTATTTCAACTTTAAGGTTCATATTCATAATTGCCTGCGCTGTTCACTCGTCTTGTTTACAATTTATCTTGAATGTTTACATATTGTTTTCCAAGTTCAAATTCAAACGTCGAACAGGGTGATCATTAACTAGTATTTTAAATGCTTTTAGTAGTTCACAATATTATTGTAAACTTATTCCAGCTTAGTTTGGACAAATCTTTCAATTCATTAACGAATAGACTAGTAATGTTATTCGTTTAAAATAACTACAGCATTACATATCATGACTCTCATCGAGAACTTTAAAACGTGCACATATCTAAAAGTTAACAACTTTTAAATGACGGAACGCCTCTGCATTATGTCGTGAGCATGTAAAGGGTACGAGCGCCTATAATTAAGGAAAAATTAAATACCAACATAACCTGATAATAGCAATAACGAGGTAAATTGATTTCGGTAAAGAGCGCCGTGATAAGAATTATGGGCCGGTAAAATGAAAATATGTCAACTTTCCTGAAGTTAAGTGGGACGTGAAATAACATGGGGAAGTTTAGAAGGAAAGGTTGCTTATTTAATGTTTCTGGTTTTTATACGTCTCGGGATAAATTAAGGATTTTTAAGTCCGCAACAAGTTGTTGAGAACGGAAAATTAACATGTAAATTCGAACATTAAGGGTAATAGTGTTTTAAACTAAATGCCACAGAATATTTAAAGAATCTGAATTAACACGATTATGGCGCCTTTGATCTGCTTCGGATAAATTCCTTTCGCGTTAAATATTGAAAACATGGAGAGTAGAGAGCATAAGATGTTTTTACTAATAGCTAAGAAGCGCTACACAAATGATGGAGAGAAGACATTTTGGTGACGTATAATATAGTGACGATGCCGAGGAACTAACTGTGAAACCGTGATATTTGAGCGAAGTCACAGATTTTCAGTTAATCATTTAAAACGCAACTTCGGTATATTGATAAAGCGTTTATTTAATTAGAGGGAAATATTATTTTGCAATGAAAGCGACTCAAAATTCACTTTCAGTTAGTGCCATAAACTGGAGCTGAAATTATTTATTATTAAGGAACTTATTAACAAATACTAAACAATAAATAAAATATATTGACGCAAAATAGCAAGTAAAATATGCAGTAAAGCTATATACGCGAACGTATGGCAAAATCTCGCGAAGTTCCATGTTTTAAATATGAAATGATGCTAAAGGTGAGCGAAATTAATATATCACTGTCGTTTTCTGAAAAACAAACGCTGACTGATATTGATATTCAATTTCTTAGAATGGACTTAATAAAGGTAGAATGGACTGAAAAAAAATATTTCTGACATATGAGTGAGTGTTAACTCTATTGCCGATCCCTTGAAGTTTTTAGATACTCTACTGATCACAAAACATTAAGGGCAGCACGAAACTCTACACGGAGTCAGTTGAGGGGATTAAGAAACCATGAAACTTCGCACATCATAAAATTTTATGCACTGATTATATATGAAGTCATCGTACAAGCCTTCAGCTTTACATATTATTTAATTGAAATGACTAAATATAATTTTGAAATGAAATAAAATATAATTTTAAAATATAAAACATCACACATTGCCATACGGTCGTTTTGCCCGCTCGGGGGAGTCAATCAATAAAAACTAACCCAATCATGTAATAGTGAAGCGATAAATATTATTTAAATTAAACGAAATAATATTTTCATAATAATCTAATAAAAAGTTAAAACACAGTTCAGAAAAATTGTGTTAATTGTAGGCCCTAAATATTAATATATTTTATTTTTGAATAGTTCTTTGAAGAGAAATAATTCTGGATATGTGCATGTAGAGATTCGTAAACAGAACAGTTGTCCTTTTAAGATACTTCTTCTTTTACAAATTTGTGCGAAGAAGAATTTTGATTTTTTTTGGGACTATCTGCTATCTTTTAACTGGAATTCGGTATTTCAAGAACGGGATCAACTTTTACTGCATTTCACTCTGCCTTATCTGGATTGGTGGACAGATGCTTGCCAGTGCGCTCAATGAAAGTGAGGCATGGGGACCTCAAAGACTTAACTTCTGAGATGGTAAATCTACATCCAATCTAAGGTTCCTGAAACTTCTTAATATATTTTACACCGATAATCAGTTGGTACTAACTACTGGGATGGTAAATCTGCATCCAATCTAAGGTTCCTGAAACTTCTTAATATATTTTACACTGACAATCAGTTGGTACTGTCGCTTTTCTTTGGGTATCGCAGGATTTGCAGATTTGTTTTACGAGCTGCGATGAGGATCTGCTATTCTAAACACTCTACTAACAGGCGAAGGGAAACTTCAACAATTGGCAATGAAATTACTTCTACAGTTGGTTGCTCCTCTGAAATTAAGATTGATTCTGATTTGCTGAATAATTAATAATTCTGTTCGGCCGCAAGTAAGCTCACTGAAAATATTTCTTCCTCTTGCGATCCTCTAACATTTCTAACTGATAATGGAATTTCGAAATAACTTCTCTTCACATGGGAGGTGATCATTCCATTCCATCTAACTATTCTTTTGTCGATATCATGCAAACTGATAGAAAGACTGATAATGGAACGACTTCTGAGCTTCCTCAAGGGTCAGAAAATACTTCAGCATGGTCAGTTTGGTTTCTTATTCGACATGAACATCTCTGATGCTATGTTTGACGTTCTGTCAAAACTATTCCAGGGGGTAAACAAAAGAGAAGCAACAGCGACAGCATTCTGTGACTTATCCAAAGCATTATTTGGATTGTGTGAGTCACAGAATATTGTTGCAAAAGCTCTCAGTCTAGAGCGTTAGGAGCGTGGCGCTCAGGTGGTTTAAGTGTTATCTTTCGTATCGCGCGAATGGTGGTCATCTGGCCGGCGACTAGTGATTTGTGGTGTACAACAGGGATCGATCCTTGATTCTTTACTGAGGCTAATGTACATTAATGACTTCATTAAATTAATATCAAGGGACATTTCACTTTGTTTGCCGATGACACGACCGTTCTATGGTGCAACGAGGATCCTGAGCAGCTCGCCAGTGATGTCACGTCTGATCATCTAAAGATAAAACAGTGGTGCGATTCCAACCAACATTGCCTTAATACGTCGAAGACTCATATTGTAGTGCAGGCGGCCTGGTTTTTGGCGATAATTCAGTGGGCATTGTAGAGGGCTCTAAATTTCGTCATCACATAAAAAAATTAAATAAGAAACCTTCATCTGGTTGGGAAGGGCCTGGCGAGGAAGGGCCTATCATCACACAGGAGGAAATGGAATCAGCTATCAAGCGACTAAAAAACAACAAAGCTTCTGGGCCAGAAAAGATTCATGGAGAAATCCTCAAACTATTGGATCCAGAACAGATAAAACTATTGGCCAACCTCTTCAGCAAAATTTACACAAGCGGTCAAATGCCAAATGATTGGCTGCTGTCGACATTCATCCCGCTTTCCAAAAAGGCGAACGTAACTAAATCCTCCGACCACAGAATAATCAGCTTGATGAGTCACATCTTAAAAGCTTTCCTTAATATCATCCAAGCACGCATACATAGAAGTCTCGACGAGAGAATAAGTGACAAACAGTTTGCTTTCAGGAAGGGCTTGGCAGCTGAGAGACCTTATTCTCCACACAGGTCCTGATTCAACCAGCACGGGATGTCAACGCACACTTCTTTGCATGCTTCATAGACTTTAAAAAAATACCTTTAACAAAGTCCAACAAGGTAAACTCATCTCAATTCTACGTGAGTCAGGAATAGACGACAGAGACACAGATATAATATCAAATATATACTTGCCACAAAATGCCATTTTTCGAGTGGAAAATGAAACATCGGAAGGATTTAACATAAGGAGAGGAGTGCGTCAAGCTATTTAAAGAGGCATTGGAAAACATAGAAGTTGGATTTGTAATAAAGGAGAAATAATAAATAACCTAAGATGCGTTGATGATACCGTCCTTATAACAGATACTGCTGAAGGACTTCAGAGACTTATAGACAGTGTAGAGACTGCATGCAACAGATATTGCATGAAGATAAACTGTAAGAAGACACTCATATTAATTACCACTAAAAACGTCATCGGCAACCTACAATTTACCGCTAACAATGTAGCTCTCACAATGGCCGAGACAGCTACATACCTGGGCTGCACCTTGAATAAGGACTGGGACCACTCTCGAGAAATAAGAGGCCGATCTGAAAAAACGAGAGGTACGTTTAAAACGATGCGGAACATACTATGCAACCGATCCCTCAACATCCATACTAGAATAAGAATTTTAAAATGCTATGTACTCTAAACCCTCTTATATGGGGCGGAAGCATGGACCCTTATCGATGCCTCATGTAAGCGCATAGATGCATTTGAGATGTGGTGCTATCGTCGCATACTCATGGATACACCAGGTGTCAATCGATACGGTACTGCAACCAATCGGTGGACAACTAGAACACCTACCAAATGTCAAACGCAGAAAATACCGCAGGAATACCTCAGACATATCATGCGATAAGAAAAATACCACCATCTTCAACTCATACTACAGGGGAAAATAGGGGATCGAAGGTCAGCAGGAGGCAGACGAATATCGTGGCTGCGAAATCTACGAGCATGGTCCGTAATGACATCAAAAGCTCTATTCAGAGCGGCAGCGAATAAAGTAATTTGGACCAACATGATAGCCAACATCCACAGAGGATAGGGACATTAAGAAGAATATTGCTAAAAATGTTTACTTTGCGCTAGTAGAATCACACCTAGGATATGCACTTCCATGTTGGAGTGTATATTTGGATTATCTCTTCCAATCAATTCTTTTTATAGAAAATATAATACCGAGTTTGCCTTGGCTGTTTATTCTGGAAACAGCTTGTCTAATTCAAAGAAATAGAGGTAGAGGTTTCCTAACCACCAGCGGGTTTATATTACTAGACAGGTAAATAATCTCCCTTTCCCCATACTGGTTCTGTCAGGGACTCATTCATTTACAATGGTGTAAGAATATACAACCACATTAACTTGGAACTGAGAAATGTTCTTAGTGTTGGGCGTTTTGAAATTTGTTCAAATCATACTTACTCAAAAAGCAATTGACGAGTTTTTTAAATCAAATGATATGGAAATTCAAGTTAGAGTCCTTATAATAATTATTACCATATTACCGATTGACTTGCGTTTGTGATTAATTTATTGCAACAATCGATTTTTTTTGTGTTTATATACATACGTTCATATTGTGTGTTTTCCACATTAGAATTTTATGTGGATTTCTTTAAATGTTTGGTATTAACATTTCTGATTGTTATACTTTGTCAGTATAGCATCAATAATGTTGGTTATGTTAACATTGAAGAGAAGCTGTTTCGACATTGAAGAGAAGCTAATTCGACATAAACTAAATAATATTATATGATTCTTGCCTGCAAAGATTCACTATTCTGTCTGTATGAGCGACGGATAGGCCATCCCGAATATACTGAGTTTACCATAAATGATGAAAAATACCTGAATTTACCCGAAATGGTGATAGCCACCAGGTCAATGATGTAAATTAGAGAGATTTTATTGAAGTGAAAATTTATTTTAGCACAATTTTTTTTCTCGATAAAAATAAGAAAAATTAATTACTTGACGAGAACCTACGTAACAAGTCGTACAAGAAGACGCTTTAGAAATGACGATGCCTTTTCTACAGGGTGCGCTAGTTGAATCTAAGTTTTGCTATATTTCTAGTTTTGGCAGGATAGGTCACCACATAGTATTTTATTACTGGAAAACCGAATAAACTGGAGCAAAATTTAGCCTTTTGAAGTTTTCACTTCCGTTATTCGGTCGTGAGGTCTTAATAACACGTTTTTTTTTAACCAATACTAAAACACCTGTGTCCTATTGCTTAAATATAGTTTAAGCCAACCCAATAAATGTACTAAATGAAACACTTTTTGTATTCCATGCATATCATTTTAATCCAAACGACCTCTAAACTAGCGTAACAGATGGCTTTCGGCGCTCCATTCGTTCCATTAAAACGTGGTTCCCACGTCGGTGTTTATTGTTAAATTATGTGAACCTTTTTAAAAAATGTAACGTGTACGTTAAATTTTGATGTAGTTTTGTGCCTCTTCGTGGATACCTATGTCTTTTTGTTCGACTGACAAGTAACACTGAGGATGGCTCCGGCCGAAAGCGCTCTGTTACGCTAGTTTAGAGGTCCTTTTGTATTAACATTTTATGCATGGAATACAAAAAGTGTTTCATTTAGTACATTTCGTACATGCACACAGCCTTCACTCTCCATTTAACCCAATAGATGTCAACGAAGCTTTCGCAATAGTACGTCAAAAGCTTTTAACAAGTGAGCGAACACCTTCGCCCATTAAAGTAGCAGTAGATCGACTTCCTCTCACCTCTGCGCAAGAAGTAATAGCACCAATTTATTTTCTAGACTAGGCTATTTATATTTTATATATCTTATGTCTTCAAAAATAATGCCATACTTTTTCACAAATGTTTCAATTATTTCTTAGATGGCGGGGAATAAAGGAACCATGTGCCTATAGGTCTTTACAGATAAACTATCATAATTTTGTCTCTGTATTTTGAATATTTTTATGGTGTTTTGGTATTGATTGGAATTCAAGTTACTGCCTCATGCACTGGAAAATCAGCTTGTTGACTATAATTTTTATCTGAAGCCTAAACAAATTCTTGTATAAACTACTTAGCTGAGTTCGAGGTGATTGCTATCACAAAAGCTCTTTTCTGTTGAAATAAGGAATAATCGTATTGTAGCTTCAGGAAAATTTATACTAATTTTAGTTTCAAATGGCTCGACATTCCTGATGATGATATCTTGTTAGCGAAATGCGCATCGATTGCAAAACTTCTTTTTTGGTAGGTATATGGAAAAATATGAATGGATTTCTGATGACACCAAAGATTTCATATTCTGATTCAACCATGTATTTTGTTTGGCTGAAAATTATTCTTCTCATCCTCGTAATTCCGATCCAATATTCTCAGTGAGAAAGTTGTAACACTGCATCAATATAATATATAAAAACATTAATTAAATAAAACAATTATTATTGCTACAATGACTGCGATTGCATTCAAGCTCATTCGCAAAGGAATTATTAGAAAATTCCATTTAAACTGAAGGTATAATATAAAGTTTCAGACATCGAATCTGTCTTAAAGCGGTTGTTTATTTTGATTTGGGGTTAAACAATGGTAATGGGCTATTTGTAGTGGCGCGGATTACAGGTTTCACGTTACAACTGTTTTAGCTAAAGCTGTAATTGATTTTATCGGATAAAGATTTATGAGGTTCTAGCTGAAATAGTTGTCTAGACACCGCTGCCGTGCTAGGTTTACCGAAAACTAATGCGAGGGAGAATTTAGAAAAAACTGAAAATTAAAAAATTAATTGCTTATAGTTTTTAAACTGCTGTCAAAATTGATGTTCTTTGTCATTTGGACGAAAATGTGTAACCATGGTATGGGGTTTCATCGTCCTCCATGCACCATCTGCACTCCTCTTCCACTGCAATTCTCAGCAGATTTGCAGATTTAGGTTCCGCCTGAGTCTGCAGTGCTTTGTGTATAATGTATGTAGGCCCATCAACCCCTTGGTGAGCCTCTTCGCGGGCCCATGTATCAGGAGACGTGTCTGTATCATCCCCGACGCCGCCCGTCCTCCATATCTCTTCAGCCCGACCCTCCATCCAGCCCTTCAAAGCACTTTCGTGAATACACTAGGCGGTGTCCAAGTAGGGCTCAGGCTCTATGTATGTACGCGCGAAGCCTTATCTGGCTAAAGCATCCGCGGCCTCGTTTCCCGGTACACCCGAGTGTACCGATACTCAGACCTGGTATGTACTTATCTAGTGCATAGTTTTTTTTAAGAACTGATATAACTCACGCATTTAAAGAAGGGTGGTAATTTCTGTCTAGTATATGTACTTTTTTAACAGGATTGCAGAAAACATAATAATGCACTAAGGTATTCCTTATTCATGGGTGAAGGACCCGTCATAATGATATTTTTAAAAACGAACTTCTAAGTCGCTTGCAGTTAGCTTGAGTGTAAAGTAACTCAAATGAAGTTTCACATGGGGTTCCTGTAACGTGGCTGTAAAATTTAAAGCTAAGATAAAATGGAACCGTCATAGTAATATAAAACATATCTACATAAAACCTAATCAAATCAAATAAAGATACAAATCATGATAACAAAGCTTCTAACATGGTTTGAGATATAGTTCTATTAATGGTTTGAGAATATATCAATTTTCTACTTGAGAACAAATAAAGGTAAAGGGCAAAAGCACTTTCTTTCACTAGAGTGCTAGGTGTTTCAGCACTTTTTTACTGGTATAGTGGAAGGATTTTTGTGTAAGTGCATATGCGGGAATTGACAGAAAAATAACACGTGCACTTCTAGTATTGACATGAATATCAGCGGCATAATTCTCCTGCATTAGGAAGACGGATTCAAAACATAAAATACAAGCGAAATTTTAAAATACGTCTGCTTACAAAGAATAGTCTGCAAGAATACTGACCTTATAGCACTCTTGTGGGGAACAAGTATGATGCTAATAAACAATTACCCCAGAAACATATGTCATACCTAAGATGCGATTCAATTAAAGAAAAGTACGCCCCTCTAGCAACTGATCCATCCAGCCCAGCCTTGACAGTTCTAACAGCAAAACATCCAGATGATTTTTTTTACATAATCCACATTAACATTGCCAAAGTTAGATTTAAAATTCATAATGTAGGTCTTCCAGCCAGTTGAAGTCATACCACATCATAATTCTCGCGAAGTAGTCATGTCAGAATGATGCGCATAGACGATTCTCCACAATCGTAGGAACATCATTAACATACATAAGAAGTAATAATGGCCCCAATAGAGACCCCCGAGGAACGCCTGCTCTAATATTAAAGCTATCTGAAACACTGTCATGGAATACAGTACTCTGATTCCTCTGTGATAAGTAAGAGTAAAACCACCGCAAAGCAGTATTTCCTGATTTACACAATCGAAAGCCTTGGTCAAGTCACAGATAAATGTTTCAGGGTGTGATCTCTAATTTGAACTTCATTAACCTAACGTCAAACTTCAACAATTTTGGGCCCATCTAATTAAGCATCAGTACGTAAAGACGATGAAGTTATCAAATATTGAACTGAATTTAGTTATTTTCGCACCATGCGCCATTTGTAGGGAAAATATTGAGGATTGTAATAGAGGAATAGTATGGACTCCTTGAGATTGAACAACAGGCGTAGGACGCTATAACAACCAATACAGTAGTAAGTAGTAGGATTATAATTCTCGTATAGACACTTCACGTGAGTTATTCTGTGCTGAATAACTATTATCTAAAAATAGGCAAATTATGTTGAGTGATAACCAATACTATATCAAACAAGTTTATTCGGTACAGACTAAATTACCAATTACCTTAGAACAAATTACCTAATAATCGCCCAATAATTTTTAATTGCTTCCTAACATGAACTTTCCTGCTTTGCTCTTTATTTACCTAATCCCGAATCGACCAACTAGAACCAATGGCATGAGCAGCTTAATTAAAACTTAATTCTGTTAATACATCCCGACGCTTTGTCTTCAGGTCGGGTCGTCCTTATGTACATCCGCTCAACTAAATTAACGTCTCACCGCTGGGATTTGCCGAACTATGATTATTAAGGGAAACAATGTTTAGCAACAGTTCAAAGTTTAACTGCAGAAATCAAATTACCGGAATGCCTATAGTCGCTTTAATTAATTAATTTGATCGCGGTATTTTTGCAAATCTGCGATAAGTGCGTTATATTTAATTGTTTTTGGGTGAGTTGCGGAACGAATAATTAATAACATCCTTCCATAAAGTTGTACTCTAGTAGTAGTAAGTTGACTAAGCATAATAATAATTTTTGTATAAGTATATTTTATGTAAAATAGTATCTAGTATTAAATAAAAATATTTTCCAAGAAACAATAAACGTTTCAAAAATTAAATGTTTCATACTCCTTTCTTTATCCATTAAAATAAACCAAAGCAAATGTCATGGCAGTCGCTGTTCGTTAATTTCAAAAACATTAATGTGCTTGTGGACTACATAACAGATGTGAAATTTCATCCGCACAAAACACAACAATATTTTGTTTGTGTGCAAAGTCGCGGCCACGAATGGTAGAACATACTATACGTTTTTATTTTATGCAAATTCGCTGACACGAATAGCAGAATATACCACACATGAAACTCTGGCCCGTTCAACGATCGATTCATGTTAGAGAAACATAGGTGAGATCGGCACGGGTTACGTGGAAGAGGCGAACTTATTAATATTATTATTATTATTATTAATATTATTATTATTATTATTAATAATAATAATAATAATAATAATAATAATAATAATACTAATAATAATAATAATAACAATAATAATAATAATAATAATAATAATAATAATAATAATAATATTAATAATAATAATAATAATAAATGTTCTTTATTTCAACTCAACTAAAAAGATACATTTCCTGTACATAGCACATGAAAAACATACAAAGACAAAGTGAAACGGCGTCAACAAAAAGAAATATAAATTGAAAGGCGAACACTCATTGCCTATTATACTCGTCCAACTTAATTATCTTTACAGTATAGTTCCAATTCGATTAAGAATGCTTTTATTCTAATTTTAAATAATCTAAAGCTATTTACACATTTAATGTTATTAGGCAAATTATTAAAAATATCTTATACACATATAGCTTGGACTCCCTTATGTCAGGAAAAGGCTGTGAATAGGATAACTGATGTTACGTGTTCTAGTATTGAATTGGTATCAAATTTCCTGATCAAACAAAATCTTATTTTTGAAGAAAAACAAAAGATATTCATATACATACAGTTCATCAGCAGTTAGAATACCAAATGATTTAAATACACCTCTACAAACAGCTCTCAATAAAACTCATTTTCCTAATAATAGTACCCAAGACTCTTTTTGTGTATTGTTTCTATGTTATTATTGTTATTACCACAAAACATTATGCCATACTTTCAAAGTGATTCAAAATTTCCATGATATATTATTCCTAAATATCTTCAATAACAAATTGAGTTGAGCTTTTTGCATTAAGTGCTGTATATGGGTGGTCCAGGCCAAAAACTTATCCAAATGAATTTCTATAAATGTTGTATCGTCGACTAAGTCAATACATGTTTCTCCAATGTTTACTGACCTAACAACATTGCAAAGTTTTTTTTTCTAAAGATCAAAATAGTTGTTTTATTTCTATTTACCAATAATTCATTATCGTAAACCCATTCACTGACCCTCCCAAACAATGACTATTCTTCTGATACTAGATCTGGTAAATTTTTGGCCCCAGTAAAAAATGCTTATCCAATGCTTGGTTTGAATTGTGGACGAGCTGGTATCAAAATTAGCTTTGACGACACTGCAAAATGATTTCCACTGAGATCTAGAACTATTGCAGTATTGAATATTATGCGGTATGCACATTATATAGATAACAGTTCTTCTTGAATATGATTAACCTTAATCATTGTAGATTAAAGTACTTTCTTGGCTGGAGTAAAGGACGATAGTCCTTAGGAGGGCCTAGGAGAAGTGAAAAAGCTAATGAGAGAGTGTTTGAAAGGGCCATCGAGAGATGTAGGACAATATCTAACTATTTTTAAATAAAACTTATTCAACAGTACAGGGGCGGGCGTATTTGACAGTCTGAATAGTTACTGAACCAAATATTAGTGCTTTTGAAAATAACAGAATAATAAAATCGAAGAAGCATTTGTAGGATAGCCCTTCACGTCCCAAAAAGTAGTCAGCAGATATAATTATATAAAAATTCAAACGGACCATCAGTCCACAGACTTTTGTCTCCCACCTATTCCGCTCTAACCATTGCTCTGCAGTTCACAGGCACGTAGGCTTTGGTTGCTCTACCGGTATCCTAATCCTCAAACCTAACTGAAGAGCTGCTTTTTACAAGAATGTAGTTTCTTGGGGGATAACTGTCTAAAGTACTAAAGTCGAATCTACGATAGATCTGTCAAAATTCTAAGTAATTTTATATGTTAAATAGTTACAGTGCATGAAACTCATGAGTTAAATTAAGATAAACTATGAACACTTAAATAAATACCTAATGAAATAACCAAAGCCAACCATAAATGAACACACCACTCTTAAAAAACTTTATTATAAAATAGGGACAAAGACATGCAAATAATTCAAATTATACCTCAACCGAAAGCACATGCGTGTTTTAGTAATCCGGTACCGTCTAAATTCATTAAATTTTTGACTAAAAGACACTGTCATTGTTTTCAACCGAAGTGTCTTCTTTATCATCTCCTTTCAACTGACGTAGATCAGTTCTAAATTGAGCTAGATAACCTGCACGCCACTACTTTCAGGGTCCATGGAAAGTAGGAAGCAAAATATGTAGCATAAAAAGGATCTGCGGAGTAACCGTAGTACCGTTCCAAAAAGAGATGATGTTAGGCAAATAGAAGAATATTTCAAAGTTGGGAGATGTGTCTCGATTCGATATGAGCTATTTTTACAAGGAAATTCGAAACAATCATCAAGAGACATCTGCGTATATTTTTTGTCTACATTATTAATTTGAATAATTTTATTATATTTTTTTTAAAGAAGTCTCATGATAAGCTGATGCTGATAATTGTAAAAACTTCCATTTAAAAAACTGATGCTAAGGGGAATGCAAATAAACAGCGATGAGTCTTCTTCAATCTTCACAGTCTTTGGAAATGATTTTGCTGATGATACTAACTTCATAGTGATCGGAAATAATTTACTAACGTGATCCTACAATGTACGAAATATTCTTTCAAGGAAAAAAATCATTGCTCCATTAAAAAAAAATACGGTATATGTGCTTAAGGCCACACGACAGAAGTAAAAGCGATATTAAAAATTAAAAACCTCCAAAAGTGCCGAGATATGATTCTCACTCCTTAAATAAATATTATAATCTCTTCTAACGAACTCTTCACAAAGAGCTTTTAGTTGAGAAAACTGAAGATAGTCTCACGAAGCCTGTAGACATGTAGCGACTGTGAGCGATTTTTTTTTATCAATAATAGTGCGACGAAGTTCAGAACTTATTCAGCACATATTTAGGAAAACTGGAGTTCCTACAAAGCTTCACAGGTCCACATGCAGAAACACCATTCTCTTAAATTTCATAAAAAGGGCAGTTGCCTCATGTATATTTGAATTGGCAAACATCACGTCTCAATCAAATGATGCAAGACCATTTTTCAAATTAGCAAAATCTGCATTTTTTAAGTCATTAAAATATTCTTCCCGCTTTACTGTTTTAACATTTTCAATTCCACCCTCACCCCAATGCTCACCATTCGGAAATAACAAGTAATCAGCCAGAGAAACAACCAGGTCCCTAAAATGTTTAAATATTAGATCTAAAAATACATTACGGTTATTCGGAGCTTCAATAATTTGAGATAAATTCCAAAAAGTTAAGTATTCAGCCATGCAGGTGGCGTGGGATCCAGGTGGAAAGGTTTGAAATGTCATGGATTTATTAACGCTTTTAGGTAATTGTATGAATAAGGTCATGTATAGGTTGAAGTTTTACTTTGATTATCCAAAAACATGAGGCAGACAGAATGTGCTAGAGCATGAGATTACTCAATTGGGGTAATTGATTTTTCTTCGAGGCAATGAAAACTTTTTTGCTTTTAGTCACGGATGGTCAGTATCAAAGCTCTGTCATAATTTTTTTTTACCTTTTAGAGATATTGTGACTGGTTTTCAGACAGAGTGTATTTTCGAACTTTGTAGAGATAAAGGAAGTTTAATAATTTATTTATTATTTATTTAACTTGTTAGTTGCATTAAAAATTGATACTTGGACATTTTAATTCTAAATGTGAGACTTAATTATTCATAAGCCACTCATAACTAGTAGCCGCTCATTTATTTATTAAGTCTGTGCCCATTTAAGTGAGTTATTCCTTATTCCCTAAAGATATGCATATTATTTGTCAGGCGATAAATAGATAACACAATATCACCCAACAACCACTAAATTAACTGCATTTCTAACTGCGTTATTATTTTTATCACTACTAATTTATTTGAATCAATAACATGATTTGAGAGGCTAGATATCCAAACAAACAATTAAAATATGAGTGTAAAAGGCGCTGGGCCATTATCAATTTATGATATTAAAAAAATCGAGTCTGGCAGCAATTAAAACTATGCAGTGGCATCGTTAAGATTCAATTATTGAAGTAGTTAAATTGATGCGTTTTTCGAAATGGGTGGCAGTCAATCAAATACAAAATCTATTTGTTTTGTTTATCTATTAGAACAATTATATTAATTAATGGGCATATGACGAAATGGAAATTCTAATTTGAATTTTATGCTATGGAATTTGTTTTACGAACGACGGGATATTTCTGTTCATTGTTGATAAATTATATTAAGAATTAACTGCTTTCTTTTTTATCATCCATTGAAGTTATTGGAGAAATGATTCATGTAGCGAAATATCGATACTGACTAAGGAACTAATACTGTTAAATATTCTTCAAGAGTTAAAAACTAAATGGCACATGTCCTGTTATGAATAAACATTCTTTGCATTAAAAAATATAAATTGCCAACAACAAAATAATAAACAAATTAAATAGTAATGAAGCTAGTGTGGTGTGAGTAGAAAGTAATAAACGGGGAAGTGAAATTAAGGTTATTTTAAAAGAATTAAGGATACATGGAAGATAAGAAAGAAACATAAACAAAATGAATTAGTCATACTGGTGGTCCCATCTAAAGGTACCACATTTCGTGATCTGAAAATCGAAAAACTAAAAAAGATATCAGGTTTCGATTTTAACAAGATGTCTTTGATATTTTTTAATCTCGATCTTTCTACTTGTCAAAAATGTATACATTGTTGCCATTACTTTCATATTTAGGAGCCGATATCGACATTAAGTTTAAAGACAGTAGCATTTTTTTTAGATCCTATAAAACTCAGAGGACAGAGGAGAGATGCTCAGCATGTTTGCGGAAGACCAAAAGCTAATAGTCACAAATACCAATTGCCCCCGAGGAGAATATACATTTGGAGCTCGCCGGCTGAGAGAGAAGATGCTATGGTCAGAAACCAGATTGACTATATCTTGATCAACAGTAGATATAGGAACGCATTCTCCTCAGTAAAAACGTATCCGGGAGCAGACATACAATCGGATCATAATCCGGTGATAGGTGTTTTTAAACTACGGATCAAGAAGGTATACAAAATAATGAAATGGAACAAAGGCGAAATAACAAGAACAATTCTCCAATATGCAAGGAACTCGACAAATCCATCAGAAGAATGATCAGGGATTCAAAACGAAGGGAACTGGAACTTAAGTGTACTGAACTAGGAACCCTTAGCGCAAGATACGACAGTCTCAATCTACACCGCAAAATCAAGGAATTAACAGGAAAGACGAAATCAAAATCGGGAAACAGATTGGTGGATCGAAACGGCGAACTCATTATTGAAAAAGAGAGGATCAGGGACACGTGGGAAGCCTACATCAAGGAACTTTTCCATGACAAAAGACCACCGCCACCACAAATTGATGGTAACACTGGACCGACGATACTTAGAGAGGAAGTTCAAGCTGCTGTCGATGGACTCAGGAAGGCAAAGCGCCAGGACCTGACGGGATGCAGGCGGAGTTCATCAAACTGCCAGACGACAATCACATTGAATGGTTGACGGCCATCTTTAATCACATTTATGATACGAGAGATGAATCGGAATTCATCACCTTGCCCAAGAAGCCTGGTGCCAAAAAATGCAATGAATATAGAACAATCAGCTTAATGAGTCATTCACAGGATAATCTATCGGCTATGTGAAGACCTATAAAGCCCCACCCAATTTGGCTTCAGAAGCGCGCTCGGTGCCCGGGAAGCAGTATTTAGTGTACAGGTGTTGTTCCAGAGGTGCAGAGACATGAACTATGACGTGTATGCCTGCTTTATAGACTACCAAAAAGCACTCGATAGAGTCCGACACACAAAGTTAACTGAGATGCTTAAGAACATCGGATTAGATGACCGAGACCTAAGGATTGTTGCGAACCTGTATTGGAATCAAAAGGCCATTGCCCGTGTGCAGGAGGGCCATACATAATCAGTCAGAATTGTGCGAGGAGTCCGACAGGGATGCATATGGTCTCCACTGTTGTTCAACCTATCCTCCGAGTTGGTCTTCCGCGAGACTCTGGAAAATAGTGAAGTGGGGGTGCTCCTGAATGGACAGAGGTTGAGCAACATAAGATATGCAGATGACTTAGTCGTGTTCACAGATAACCTGGACGATCTGCAAAACCTGATGATGCAAATCACACTGATCAGTCAACAATATGGTCTTGATATAAATGTTGACAAAACCAAACTAATGATCATCAGTAAAAGAAATATCCCAGATAACCACCTAATTATAAATGGAGAACGTGTGAAAATGTTACAAAGATACACATACCTGGGTACCTGTGTTAATAAAGAGTGGGACCATTCGCAGGGAATCAGATGCAGGATAGAGAAGGCAAGAGCAGTATGGCAAAGTGCTTCAAGAGCCATGACTTGAACATAAACCTCAATATCAGGTTGTTAAAATGCTTACCATAGATCACTATTAGGGAGAAAACTGGATACGTCGCATTGATAAAAAAGTGCCATATTTTCGAACATGAAATTTGAGAATAAGGTTTCGTTCCAAGCTGAGGCAATGATGATTGATTGGAATTTCAAACTATCCCGACAGCCTTCGCATTCAAGGACATGTTTGGCCTATCAACCCCAGTAAGCCAATATCTTCAAACTCCTACATTAGACTACCTTAAAGCTTGGCAGCTTACCAAAAGTTTGGAGAAAAATTTGCGAAAACAGTTAGATAATTTTAACGACGTATTCAGAGCTGCAAGTTTGGTTGCATCTCAAGTTCAAGGGTTAATGCAAACCGAAAATATTGATATCGACCTGCAGAGCATGTTGCCGTGACGAAGAATGTCTAAAAACTAAAAAAACATGATGAGTTGTGCCAAGACGAAGTGGTACTACTGTCTGCGGACCCAAAGAAATTCTATTCTGTTTCCGTCTACAAAGTCATTATTAACACAGCTTTAGTTAAAATAGATACAAAATACAATTGCAACGAAAGGAATGTCGCTTGTTTAGACCCGAAAAGTTATCATTCAATTTTAAATGATAATAACAAAAATGGGATTCCTAATGACGCGTTTAAGTCTCTCGCATCAATTGCAAATGTCGATCGAGAATTGCTGTCAAAAGAATTAGAATCTTTTGCAAAAAGTTTTAAGGAACTGTCTAAAACTCTTTGGGATGAACACGTTCCGCCTAGGCAGCAAGACATGAATAACTCAGATTCTCAGAGTGAGGAAGAGGAAGAAGACGACGAACATTACAAATATGTCTTAGACCAACCTGCAAAGGACGTTGTTTGCTTTTCCCGAAGCGGTTCTCACTCCTACCAATGTTGCATACCATGTGTATGTAAACTTTTGTCACAATATAACATGCACATCAGTACGTACTCCAACTTATATGTTGCGTACTGTGTAACCCTCACAATTTCGTTCTCGTAAGTGACTTGTAAGAGTCAATTTTCCGCGTTGAAGCGCATTAAGATGAGACTTCGATCATTACTGGGGCAAGAACTATTGGATTCGTTGACTATCTTAAACACAGAATCAGATCGAATCAAGGATGACGAAAATATCAGTTTTTAGCTTATCTGAAACTTCTCCTCTTTTAAAACAATTGTTGATTGGTTAGCTTCAGATTTGTCATTTTGTAAATAATTGGAACTATATTTATCTAATATTATATATCATTGAAAATTAATAGTATGTTTATTTCGTTATTTTTCGATAGTATCCCACCTACCCTTATCCCAGGCTTGTGGAGAGCCATCCGGGCTCGTCGGGCCCAGTCCGACTTTGCACTTACCACAAAAACTATACGTATCGACATGCTGAAAGTATTTTTTTTTCTCGAAATTTGCCATTAAATAAGATCCACTAGAAACTGCCCCTAATATTTAACCCATTTTTCGATCCAGGCCCATTTTTCCAGTTTCAAACCGTATTCAATGGATAAATCTGCATATTTTAACGTAAACGTCATGTCAAAATTCTGGAACAAATTTTTCATAATACATTGAATCTATTATTTTTACCTGATCTCGTGCGGAAAATTGTTATAGTACATCTTTATAGCAGAACTCAGGTGGCTTTTGATATTGATTTCTTGCCCTATGCATTTGCTGGCACGTGCGTTTAGAGTAGATTATGCAAACTGAAAATAAAACAATTCATCAATTCGGCATTGTCAATTGGATCGACGTAATTTTTTTGAATATACTCTCTTTAATGTGCGAAAGTTTGGTTGCTCCAGAATATTCGGTTTTCAAGTAATAAATTGTTCGCCATTGCGAGTTTTGACTGCACGACACGTCATCACATAATAATTTATTACTGGAAAAACGAATAATCTGGAGTCATTTTTGCACTCTTTTTTGTACTTACGTCTTTTTTGCACTGGTGTAAAAAGCAATTTAAATAAATAGATAAGACTTTAACAGCAAAAGAGGATGATGGGTCTTCACTTAAAGATACATCCATCACCCTCCCTACAAAGTTGTCTGGCATTGCAGAAATTGAAGTTGCTGTTCTGTTCTTGTTGAGGATTCGAATTGTAACATTTTTGCAGTTTTTACTTTACTGTAAAGGGATTCATCAACATATCCTTCTGCAATGACTGTGGATGAATTCCATCCTCCGTGTCTTCTTAGGCTTAAAATGTCTCCTTCTTTATCTGCCAATAAAGTAGCAGAGGAACGGCTAAATGCGTGACCAGTATAGAGCTGCGGCTCCGGCAATTTAAAAAACTTTGCGATTTCCGAACGGATTTTGGCAATAGTATTTACTCGCACAGGATGGAGAGGACACTTATTGTTTTTGTAAAAAGCAAGAAGTCTCTTGTGGGTGTTTGTGGGCTACGAAATTTGACGTATTTTCGGTATTTATTACTCTTTAGTTTAGGTAACGCAATCGATATTAAAGGGAAGCATGTAGAAAATACTAAAAAAAATATCAAGTTTTCCATAGTTTGGCATTTTTATTAATTTAAATAGATAGCAAGATAGCTTTGCCTTTCTTGCATTATTACATGAAAACGGTTTGAATCCGGAGGAATAAGTCAGAATTGAAAGATGGGAAAATATATTGGTGGTCAGGTACAGTTTCTTTTGATTTTATGGTAGATTTCGAAGCAAAATTTCACCTTTACATTTCGATGCGTATCATTTTGTAGTAAGTAAGTAGATCTATTTGCCTGAAATCTTATTTAAAAGTATTTTTGTTTGGGAAAATGGGCCAGCATCTTAGAATTCGGACATTTCCCAAACGAAAAGTATCGGTTTCTGCCGATTTTATGGGAGACTATAGCATTTGTGGTAAATACATTCAAAATATATGTTCATTTTCCATTTATTGGGATTATTTCTCCCATTTTTGTATTTGATGTTCTTTGGAGTTTTCGCTTCTGTAGTCTGATCTTAAGCACACATACAAGAAATGTTTCTTCTTCTTTTCTTCATCCAAAAAAATATACATGTGAAAGTTGAATTTTGAATGAACTTTATTATGCTTATTGGATTTTAAAATTTTTGACCAAATTGAGCATGTTATCTCTTGCGTAACTCCCATAAAAATATGCAAGAATTTATGTATTAACAAACTGGATATTTTTATTACAAATATCAAGGTACAAAAGAATTGATGACATATAAGCCATCCCTAAATCTGTCATGATTTGGTTTCTAGCCGAGCTAGACAAGCCCATTCGACTAGCAGCAATGGCATGTTAAATTAACATTGACTAGATGAAAATTGCAAATATTATCTACAAAATGCTTGTAACAGTTTTGTGAACCAGCTTTATAAATTCTGGTTGCAAAATTTACATTTTTATCACGTCGATTATTTTATGACCTTTGCAATCCTTGCAACAACTTCCGCATTAATTTTGCTGAGCCAGCTGTAAAATTAATGATTTTCTGTAGCAGAGAAATTAGTACGAATTTTACTGAGTTCTTTAATTCAAATCTTATAACTTATTTGCCGAAATTAAAACACTGATATCCCAAATAAATATTACCTATTTGCAGAAATATTTCAGGTGTCATACTTTTCACGTATTAAGAGCTCTTTTATTAAAAAAAAAATATATAATAATAAAGTATCCAACAGATATTGCATACTAAATGGTGCTATTCATGTTCATCCGGAGAAAGAATGCATTAATTAACTTCAAGGGACCTAAAAAGGGTGGCATTTCTATTTCAATCTTTTACCATTTATAATTTGCCTAAGGCCACTACTTCGATCTTTGATTAGTCTCTTTAAACACTCGTTAAATTAGACAGTGTTCTGAATGTGTCAATTTGAGTATTTCAGTAATAACGTGTGTGATATTCAAAACACTAGCCTTGCTAATTGGATAGCCCTTAATCTAATGTTACCTCTCTTGATAAGTCTTATCAAAATAATACACTTAAAATAAATCAGTGACTTCGATATTCGTAATACTACTCCTTTGATAAAACCTCATAAAAAGTAACCTGCTTTAAAAGGATACCACTAATTACACCGTAAAGATTGTGTATAAGTGACAGCTATTAATTTTAGGTTTAAATCAAAAGCATTATTACCAAGCAATTTGCCCTTTAATGGCCGGTTTTTGCACACTTCATCCAAACGTTTACGCATGATAGCCGGACTATTTAAAGGAAATTAATTACAGAAAAATATGTTAGATTTTTTGCCAACATATTAAAATAAATACCTACCTCCAAAAGCATGTGCGTAGAACCACAGTTCAGAAATGCTTTTAGATGGAGTCATTTCGGACTGAGTAATAACAGGATGCACGAGTTTTTTCATTTTTATGAGAGCTGTGTTGTTGCGTATTTTAATTGCCGGCTTCTCATCAGATCGTTAAAGGAATCAAATAAAAATTCCATTTTATTTTCGATGGCAATAATAGAGTTAGTTAGCACATGACTGAAGCAAGCTAAATAAACTGTCTACATATTATTTACTCTAGGCTCTAGGTAGGCAATAGGCAAAATAAATTAATAGACAATTTTGAAAACATTTAAGTGACGAAGTGAGAAACGTATCGGTTTAGTATATCAGTAGATATATACGGAACTGAAGCCTCAATTTATGTGCTCCGATCATAAGCTCATTCACTTAAATAATTACCCAGCTTAGGAAATGCCATAAAAACGAGTTTTGGTCTCATTTTCACAAAAGTATCGATTAATTTTCGTGATGTTCAAGAGAAAATCACGCGAGAGTTATTAAGAAATTACGTGGCTGAAACTATTAGCGTGGGAGGACGATAAATTTATGTAGTAAAATATAAAGGCCATTAAATTCCTTCAATAATACGTACTCGTTTGTGTGTTTATCGATCAGCACTTTGCTCTCCGATAGCCATAAAAAAGAAGAGGATTTATTAATGTGGAACCTTGATGGTAACAAGGTTAATGGAATAACACGTTTTCAGCTTGTTTATTGATATAAGCCATAAAACATTTCAGTTAAGGAATTTATTGATGTCTTTATTGTTATCTTTACAACGAAAGAAGTTTGCCGGTTAGTGATTCTGGTAAATTATTCGTTGATGTAGGTTATGATACCAAGCAAAGCTAAATTGGGACTAATAGTTTAAAGGAGCGCTTATTACCAGCGCTATTGGAGGATTTAGACATAGCCAAATTAGTTTTGCCACGCGTTTTCTGAAAATATATCTTATTAAATGAATGGTTATAGATTTACGTAGGCAGAGAGTTGTAAGAGTACGCACTTGTAGTTTATTTAATATTAGGAATTAAAATAACAACATTTTCTTAAGGCAATCTTACGCGGCGCGGCGGAATGAAGGTAAATATCGGCAAATGGGACGGAAATAATATGTGGGGACCGAAAAATGAAGGTCTATATGTGACCGGGTATTATACATGCGAATGTGTTTGTGAGTTTGTTTCTTACGCTTTCACGCATAAACTATTCAACCGATCATCATGAAATTTTGTACAGATATTTTCAAGAGTGTAGTAAAGGACATAGGACCCTTTTAGCTTTTACCCGTGGCTTGGCTCGCGTTAATTTTTACGGTTAGTTTTGGCTAGTTTTTGTTCGTTGCGCCCCTGTAGCGAGTGAAGTGAGCGGAGGTCTATGCGTGAAGTGTTCTTTTTCATGCCACCATTCACTGCATTTTATTCATTGAATCCAGTCGCCAGTTAAAGGCATCTTATACACTTCATGGCATAGAGGACAACACGATATCTTTTTCTTCGTGGAGGTCAACTTATGTTTTGGTGATTTGCCTTAAGTTTCTTAAATGGATAAGGATAAGTTTATGTTTTGCTTTCCGTTTCTTCTTCTTCTGGTAACTGATCTTGTCTGCTTTTATGGTTTGTTGATCGCATGATTTTGGGAACGGTGATATCGGAGTGTATGACATAAAAGAAGGTTCTGGTCACTTATTCCTGTCGCGAAAAATCTCAGGTAAGAATGGAACTACGAACTTTTCAGATACGGCACTAGCATCATTTTTCAGCTTGATGGATTCAGCGACTTTAGCTTCAGCAGCTGCGTTTCTAGTTGGACAGTTACCGTTAGTAGGTGTGGCAATTCCTTTCACAGTTATTGCAATGGCTACTGTGTCAGAACTTGTGCAAGCTACGGCATCTGATTCTTGGACAATAAAAGATGACTCGGTTTCTCTAGTAGACGCTGTGGTCGAATTTGTGGTTGCTGAGTTTTCTCTTTCGGTGACATAACTGACCATAAAGTCCTCAGCAGTGGATGGATCGAAATTTAGTTTATATATTCCCGTTACTTTAAATCCTTAAATATTTACCATAGTTGCTGCTTTAAAGTGTGTTGCAACAAAAATTTAATGAAACTGGTATACTGCTATAACGCCCCCTTGATGATTAGTTTGAGTTATTCATTTCTTACATTCGTTTAAATAAAATTTCTCTAACGGACTAGAAAAGCAGCTTCATCGGAACAATGCGACACTGACGTGTGGCTATCAATTATCAATAATATTAGCTGTTCACTTGTCGGCTCTGCGTGGTCTCTAGAATGAGTTGCCCAATCAACAAAAAGTTTACCGTTAATAAAGTTAATGTCGGATACCATTCCATTCGAAGATGGCGGCGCACCATATTTTGTTGACGCATCTTTTGCCTTTTTTTGTATAGAACATTAGGAGGTCTATTCTCTTCAGTGACTGCTCTAATAGCAACTCTCATGGATTGTTCTTGTTCATCAAATTGGTCATTAGCGCTTTTTCGTTGAGGTCTATGAGCCATATTATTTTCTAAAACATAAATAAAATTTTCACAAAAAGTAATCACTGTTTTAATGACACGTATTTTTTTTCCACAACCAGATACTGCCCGATTGTGGAACGAACAACTGAGAAATCGATACATAACCTAGAAAAGTAAACACGCTCATAAAGTATGATCACTACTAGTTCCAAAAGAAACATTGAAGCCTATAATCAATAATGAAAAAGACCTCCTAGATAAACGAATTTTTACCGAAAAATACACAAATTTTAAAGAACACGTTGTAGCTTTGTTTACTACTGTGTGTAACCCTACTATCCGTACGAAAAACATCGAATCCGCGATGGTATTTTTAAAATTACATGCTTTGTCTGATTGTGGAACACTCTCCCCTAGTTGTTTTCAATATGTATTGCAAACTAGTATACTGCAATATTTTAATTACTGATTAGATAAATGCAAACCACAATGTTTACCGTAACGTATTTGTAGTTACCTTGTTTCATACACTTATAATATATGTTGCGTTAGTGAATAATTAGCTAAACGCACTGGACACCGACCGAAGGGGAGGGGCTCTATTGTTAAAAAATAAAATATCGATGCACCATTAATATTTAACATTTATTTTGTTATTTGTCAAAAATAAAGTTAGAAAAAATTGATTTATATCAATTGTAAATGGACATATTTAAATAATGTTGTTAATCTCCAGATATGTAGCCTCGTTGGCCGTTGCATAGACGGGAGAGCTCAAAATCGAAATTATTACTTTATCAGTAATTATTTATCACTTAAATAAAACATATTTTAAATTATAATTAAATTTTGTTTTCTTTTTGAATCTATAATCAAACAAGCAGTAGAATGCTTTTAAATCACCCTCTTTATAGACATTTAGGTTGCTCTAATATTCATTTAAAGGTTCATTTTACATAATAGTCTAAGAGCTAGTGAACCATCCGAATAACCCGTTTCCCACAAAGCTAGAAAATTTTTAAATTATGTTTTATTATCGGTCAATTATGAAAATACGAGTCTGGCAGGCATCTCGCGGTTGCGTCATCATCCCTTAAATTTTTGAAAATGTAAAAAAAAAATTTTTTTTAATCTTCTCCCACAAGGCTACAATTTTAATACGTTGTAATTTACATAAGTTTAAGTGTAAAAAAAAAATTGACAACCTATTTTGAGGGTTGCAAGTAAGTGCCAGACGATAGCAAAGTTGTCATCGGGATAGTAATTCATAACCTGCTCCCACAAGGCTGAAATTTTAAGGGCATATTCTATCAATAACTTAAAAAGTACATGTAAACAGCCAAACTATTTCGACGGTTACAAGTGTCTGCCAGACGAGTTTATAATAGTCATGACGCTCGATGGGAGTGCGGGCGTATCAGACTTGTTCGAGTTCCAATGTCAGAAAGAGAGAATACATCTATTGTGTATAGGCATTCCAACAGTAATTTAAAGGAAAAAGTGAGTGCTCATGAGATGGTGAGACGTATCTATATAAGCGAGTGAGATGAAGGAACCGGTAAGACCAGCTGGTCATTTAAAACGCAGTCAGCATCGGCACAGCTTATCCACTACCAGCTAGTCCTCTCTACCGAAATCGGAAAGTTGGAATATCCACAGTCGAGTGCGCATCGGTATTTTTAACAGACGGTTAATTTTAAAATTAATTTTCGCTTCAAAATCCTCGATAAATTCCTCCGAAGCCACGGCTATCGTCCTAAAAAAGTCCGAAATTTCGGATTTTAATACAATTTAGCCATTTAAAATCGTTTTTAGACGATAAAAAAGTTTATTTTAAGTTAAACGAACTGTCAAAAGTATTAATCAGATGCCCAGACGTTTAAAACAATATTGAGTCATGGCCCTCTTCTAAAATTTGCACGGCACTTTCCCATATCAAAGGATGCCGCCGCAAGATGACTAGCTGGTAGTGAATAAGCTGTGGCAACGGCTATACATTATTTCTCGGCGTGGCACAAAGCTATTAAAAAAATATAATAATATTATTAAAAAATAATTTATTACTTATTAATTTTTACTTCTAGTGTTAATTATGGAAGCAGTGAATATAATTTGTGTCATATGCAGACTTGATATTTGCCAAAAAAACAACAAAATGCATTGTCATAATTATGTAGTTAAAAATAATTCAGTTGTTTCGATTTTTAATGATAACTTGTCTTGCATAAATCACGAAGAGGCAGACACAAAAATTATACAACACATTTGACAAATCAATGAAGACAATCTGAATATCTTAATTAAATCATCGGATACTGATATTTTAATTATAATGCTTGGAAATATGGACAATTGCACATTTTTTTGGAATAATTTCATGCACTGATCGGTTGTGACTACAATCATTTTTCAAAAAAGGGAAAAAACGGCCTTTTTCAATTCTTAAGAAAAATGTAGAATATCAAAAAGCTCAAAAAACTTAGGAGTGCTTATATAACATGGCGTAGCTGTGAAATTTTACCAGTTATTGAAAAATTTGTCTGTGAAATTTATGGCAGCAAAGGAGTTGCTGTTAACGAAATAAGTTATAATAAATCTATGATCAGTTATAAACCAAAAAATAAGAATGAACCATTTAATAAAAAATATTTAAATTACAATTCATCGAATTTACCACCATGTCAGTACGAATTACATGAGCATTTTCTACGCCCACAATATATAAAGAGTATATGGAGTAATGCCAATCTTAAAATACAATGTTAAAAACCAGAGAATAATGGATGGATGATTGATGATGTTAAATATATATACAACCGGTATGCCCTCATACACTGCTCTTTTACAATCCGATCAATCTAATAACATTGAGTCAGGTAAATAATTTTTGTGTTTTATTTGTACGCATAGTGTTTGTATGTTAAAAAAAAATTCCCTCATTCCATTTTATTAATAAAATTTTTGATTTCTTTTCCAGAAAACGATGAAACGATAGATAATTATCATTTTGGTTCAGAAGATGAAGACTAATAGTTGCCATAATAATGTACAAAGACCTATGGAAACTAATAAGTTTCAATAATAAATAATTGTTAACATAAATAAACATTTATACTTAACATATAACTCTGTTTTTCCTTAATTTCAGTAATCCTTCATCGTATCTTCGTAATATAATACAGCATATTCTCTTTTTCTGACATTGGAACTCGAACAAGTCTGTTGCGCTCGCACTCCCATCGAGCGTCTTGACTATTATATACTCGTCTGGCAGACACTTGCAACCGTCAAAATAGGCTGGCTGCTTACATGCACTTTTTAAATTATTGATAGAATATGCCCTTAAAATTTCAGCCTTGTGGGAGCAGGGTTTGAATTACTATCCCGATGACAACTTTGCTATCGTCTGGCACTTACTTGCAACCCTCAAAATAGGTTGTCAATTTCTTTTTACACGTAAACTTATGTAA
This sequence comes from Pissodes strobi, assembly GCA_016904865.1. NCBI lineage: Eukaryota > Metazoa > Arthropoda > Insecta > Coleoptera > Curculionidae > Pissodes > Pissodes strobi. The sequence goes on from MU181948.1 coordinate 252,329, forward strand.
ATTACAACGTATTAAAATTGTAGCCTTGTGGGAGAAGAGTAAAAAAAAATTTTTTTTTACATTTTCAAAAATTTAAGGGATGATGACGCAACCGCGAGATGCCTGCCAGACTCGTATTTTCATAATTGACCGATAATAAAACATAAGTTGAAAAATTTCTAGCTTTGTGGGAAACGGGTTACTCGGATGGTTCACTAGCTCTCCTACTATAAATACTAAGTGCAGAATTTGAAATATACCATTCTGAATAAAATAACATTTTTATTTCTTCTCAACATCTCAGATATATTATTATTTCAGATCACTGATCGCTCAAATTATTTGTAAATAAAGAAAAACAGCAAATTTTATTGGCATATAAATTAGACTGCAAATGGCCAAAATTTAGTAATAAGAAATAATAAAAAGCGATTTGTTACATTAAATATAGAATTATTATTTTTCTCCAAGGCAGTAAATCAGAGATAAATAATAAATGGATTTTATGCGAATTTTGTGTGCAAATTGTGTGAATGTAAATAAAATAAAGAAATGGAATATTAACGAACTGATGAACACATTTTACGCAAGCATTCAAAGCATTTCCCAAAAAATATTTTTGTGTTCAAATTTTTTAAAATAAATCAAAATGATATAAAACGATCCAAAATCGCATTAGCTCTTGAATTATTTTGGTGCAATAATTTGTTCCGAAAATTCTTATAGTAATTAAACGTTTGCATAATATACCGGCTGTCATTTCTCATTTACACACTCTCCAAGGAACTCACCATAAGCTTTACAGACGTGTAAGTGCATAGCTTGCACTCAAACTAATCCAGACTATATCTAGAGTACTTTTCAAATTTCAAAATTATTTAACAATAAGCTTTCTTATGTGTGCATTAAGCTTTTTTCGTATTACTCCCTAGGGAAAAAATATCTACGCCTTTGAAATATACAATCAATTTTAGAAGCTCAGTAAAAACATTAGCATAGCATTATCGATTAATTAAATGAACAAATCATGTCTGACAATTAAATATAATATGCAGTTGCACAAGTCGTTAAGATGCATTTATTAAGCCAGTAAAATAAATTAGTTTTACGAAATTGGTGAGAGTTAATCAAATTCTAAATGGATTTGTTATGATTGCCTATTCGAATTATCAAGAGTATGTTAACCATAAATTATATTATATTCTTCTTGGGTCAGGATCAATATATTCTAATATTTGCTTATTGTAATTGCCTTGTATAAGGGGATACAACACGAAAGATCCATATAATTTTCACCTTTTGCGATTCTCTCGAATGTCGTGAAAAGAGTTATCAGTTATTAAGTTTCCTTAGTGGTCTATATTCATCTTTACTTTATTTAAACAATCGAATTGATATAGAACTTCGGGCCAGCTGTGTTCTGTTTGCTCATGACACTACTCTTTTGTGACATTTACAAAAAGGATATATGGAGATTTCAGGAATTGCAGTCACTGAAATGACTTTCAATTTAATCACAAATTGGTTTGGGTCGCTTTGTGATAATTAGAGGGGTTCTGTTGAACTTTCAACTATTGCTACTAGTTATTACCGTTATTATCCATTAGATATTAGTTCTGGTATTCTCAAAGTAATATTTATAAATCACTGTAATACACGCAACTATTCCCTATTCGATATGCTACTGGGTTTGCCTATTACTGACACCAGATGTCACTTAACGGACAAGATCCAGCCCAGTAGCATTTTTATACATTACTAAATACGATAAAGGATCACTTTGGGTCGTTCTATCGTTCTAGCGCCGAAAAAGTTGCGAGAATAAAAAAAACTGAGACGATAGGAAACTTTTTGGGGAAAAATGCTTCTCTCTTTCGAAAATGGACTTTTCAGTGGAACATCGGTTTCTAGGCCAAAAAAACAGTTTCGTTTTTTTCGAAAAGTATTTATTTTTAGAAATCATGATGCATTTTATAAAGGATGAGCTAGTTGAATTTAAACTATGTGATTAGCATCATCATTTCTAAAGTGCCGTCTTGTATGCTTTTTAGAAAAATTCTCGAAAGTAATCGATTTTTCTATTAAAAAAATCTGCATTTCCAAAAAAGAAAAGACCACTATTTTTATAACTTCCAGATCGATGTTTTTAAAATTGCCATGTCCATTTTTCCAACATTTTCGAAACACAGGAATATTTAACATTTCTCTTGTAAATTCCCTATCGAACTGTTGTCTCGGTTTTTTCGATCCTCACGACTTTTTTGACGCCACAATGACCCAAAGTAATCCCCATTTTCAAAAAAATACCCGCCCAAAGACAAATCGCCATTTTCCGATTCCTGCCAATTTCCATAGGGTTCGGAAGACAGTCAAAAAGAATGTATCCAGAAAATGTAACCAACTTAATTAATTATTTCGACAGTTATCGTCTATTAAAGCAAAATTTTGACGTAATAACTCGGAAGCGGATGGAGAAACATAATGGACCGCCGGCCGCCCATAAGTGTTGTCTAAAAATGTGCCAAACTCGAAAATTCCATTCTTAGCCGTTTTCGAGAAAAATGCTAAATATCGAATATGTACCCGAATAAAAATCTGATGCCTCAGTCTTACTCCCTACCCAGGAAAAATGCACCAAACGCCCATAACACAGTTTTCACTTCAAAATATATTTCTTGGAGGCGCCGGCGCTGGGCACCGATCCTGGTACCTCTTGCATGCTAAGCGAGCGCACAACCACTTAGCCAAGATGCCGATGCATGGAAACACGTGTATCAAAAGGGAATATAAGTAATTATATAGATCAACATATAAATATATAGTTATTAAAATAGTTGATCATTATGTATAATTTGGTACTTAGGTAGATGATTATTCGAATTGATAGATTATTGAGGCTGACAAGATGTACAGTGTACTGCAAATAAGGCTTTAAATGCCTTAGGTCTCTTGTTTGTGCAAAACATGAAATGTTGAAAGGTTTAAGTTCAACTAGCTCATCTTGTATAAAAGGCATCATCATTTGTAAAATACGGGTTTAGCTTAGATTTTTGTCAAGTGATCAACTTTTCCATAAATATAAACATATTTTTCTCTTGACACATAAATAGATATTTTTAAATTTTCTCTCAAAAATCAATTTTTCCATAATTTTCCAAACAGAGAAGCATTTAGAAACTTTTTCTCGTAGATATTCCCAACCTACTATCGTTTTACATAGGATACATATTAGGAAATCACCTTCTAGGAATATTGCTTATGTCCGAAAATTTGATGATGAATTAAACCTCAAGACTGAAAAATACCTTTGATCATGAAATAATAATTAGGAAAATTAGGTCAATTTCAACAAAATGGATGGAGGTCCTTCTCATCATGCAGCTGATATTAGATAGTTCTTGAACACCAACTTTCTTAACAATGGGTTGGCAACAGAAATTCAGTCCAGTGGCCTGCCAGATCACCAGATCGTAATCCCTTGGGAGCCGTTCATTTAATACATTAGCGTTAACAAATAAATATATTTTTTATTTTTCCCGCATTATTTCCAAGTATTATTCATTTTCCTTATGTGCTTCTTCTTGTAAGAGCTGAAATTTTGAATCAGATAATAATTCCTCTGTTTATTCATAAAATGAATCACAATGAGATAGATTAATGACACTCTTCGCTTTAATTTGTATGTTTTAATAATAGGCAAGCTTGTTGCTTCAGACGGATAATTTCATTACCGTTTATTACCGAGAGTTTGCCTCTTTGTGTAAAGAAAGCTTTTGTGTATCCTCTATTTAAAGCAGATGATTGCGACTTGCCTTCAAATTTAAGACAGGTTTCATTATTGTCCACCAAAATATTGTATACTGGATCAGTTGGTTTCCAGGCATCAAAAGGTGTTTTCTCATTATTTGTGCATCGGCGTTTTGTAATAATTTATCTAAGGCATTTGATTGTGTGGATCATAGGCCGTCAGAAAACTGGAAACTGGAATACTTCAGATTTAAGGGGCGAAGCTCGAATTCACATCCATATAAATTTCGTTGATAGAAGATCGTCTACAAAGTGCTTGATGATTTGGATGATATCTAATAAGTTGGATACACAAAGAGCACGGAATTCATATATTTCATTGACAGGCTTACATATTTTGCGGTATGGTATTAGAGTCAAGGGATTCGTGTAAATCCAACCGTATTTATTTAGAAAAGTTACGTGCATTTATATTTTGGAAGCGGTCCGTTGAATAAGAAAGATAATGGGCACGAGATAAATAGTAGTTCTCTTCACAATATGCTCATCAAGCACACAATGTAGATTTGCCAATTCCATCATCTTCTCAACCAATTCCACAATATTGTAAGCAGATGAACCTATAAGGAAAAACCATATTTAAAAAAAACTGCCAAAATATTTATAATATCATCGGCATCAATTTTCCTCTATAGATATATTTTTTGCCATTCAATATCGGCAAAAATTAAACATTATACATCTTATGACATATTACAGGAGGGAACTGGAATAAATGTTTATTAATTTTAAAATGGTACCCTCTCTACAGAAAACTGTTAAAATGTATCCATATGCCATGCAGGTTTGAAAATATGCAGATCATCCATTTTATTTTGTCTCAAAAACCTAAACTAAGGCATTCAACATACAACTTATTTTCCTTTATGAAATTTTCTGCCCTAGGTTCTTTGAGGCTCTTTTTTTTTGAAGCGATGGAAAAACGTTGTCAGTAGAGCTTCATCGCCAACACAGTCTGATAGTTAAAAAAAATAATTCGGTGATACAGTAATTCCGGCGCTATTATCAATTAAATTGACATGATTTTTTTATTTACTCTTCTTTTGGACGGAAGCCACTATATTGGTCCTCCTAGGCAAGTTTGGCCCCGGAGTCTCTGGATTTCTAGTCCCCTGGACTAGTCAGATTCTGCTTTCGTTGGGTCAGAAATAACAAATTTGATTTTTCTGGGTCCGCTTATCATCCCTCGTCAATTTGGTTTTCAAGCATGGAAAAGCACAGAGCTAAATCTTCTGTCATTTGTGGATTTTCTGTCGGAGGCTATGGAGGGTGGATTGCAGGTGCATTCCATTTTCACGGACTTCTCGAAGGCGTTCGACAGGGTAAATCATTCACTTTTAGTATCTAAATTAAAGGCGATGGGTGTTGGTGGTCCTGTGCTCAACTGAATAGAGAGTTATTTGACAGGTCGATCACAGATTGTTCGATTTAATAAGTTCAAGTCGAACAATATACCTGTGCCTTCTGGAGTTCCTCAAGGATCTCATTTGGGTCCACTTTTCTTCACATTATTTATTAATGACTTGGGCTCTTGTTTTCACCACTGTCAGTTCCTTAGTTCCTTTTATTTGCGGAGATGTAGCCGGTGCAGTCCTCTGATGACTGTTTAAGACTTCAATCCGATCTTGATCGGTTGGTGACCTGGTGTGACTTGAATGGTAAGGATTTGAATGCTTCAAAGTGTCACTCAATCATATTTCATCGATCTAGGACGGCTCTTGAGCATTCCTATCATATTGGTCATCAGATGCTCTCAAGTGTCTCTGAAATGAGAGATTTGGGGGTTATTATGGACAGCAAACTCTCATTTGCTGCACATATGGAGAGTGCAATATCTAAGTCTCTTCAACTGCTGGGGTTTGTAAAGCGTGTAGCCCTTGCTTTTTCAAATGTCACAGCTATAAAGCAGTTATATTGTGCGACAATAAGACCCTACCTTGAGTATTCTTCTTGTGTTTGGAATCCTTTTTATAATGTATACACTCTGGGTATCGAGAGAGTACAACATAAATTTTTAAAATTTATTGCCTATAAAAATAATACTCATGATCTAACCTAGTCTCAGGTTGAGTCTATTATTAATATCAGTCCTCTTAAAGATCGCCGGACTGTCAGAGACCTTAAAATGCTATTAAAACAGATTGTCCGCAATACCGAAACAGAATATTTGCACTCGACGCGCGTTTCGCTAACCATGTTAGCATCGTCAGGAGATGATTCAAACTTAAGTTTAATCATCTCCTGATGATGCTAACATGGTTAGCGAAACGCGCGTCGAGTGCAAATATTCTGTTTCGGTATTGTGGATAAAACTCTGTTTTAGTGCATGTTGCCGAAGGTTCCAAACCCCAACGTAGTTAAAATGCTATATAATATCCTACACAGCAAATACCAATGTCCCTCATTGTTGAGTAAAATCGGGTTGCATGTGCCCTCAAGGGATACTCGTTCTCGTAGCTCTTTTTATATACCGGCGCACAGAACCAATTACGGACTAAACTGTTTTTTTGTCAAAGTCTTGCAGACTGGCTAACTTGTCTCCTGAATTGGACTTTTCCTCACCACAGTCGTTGTTTTTTTAAGGAGCTGCACAAGCTGTGAGCTTCGTAAAGAATTGAAATCTCGGTGGCCTAAGTTATAGTTATAATAATTTTTTTAAAAATAAGTGTCCTTTATAGGTAGTTCGCTAAAATTTAAAATTGTAAAGTTGCTTATTAGTATTTGGTGTAGTTCGTTGAATTCGTTTGTTAAACATGTCAATTAGATTAAGTGGATGTTTGCTTACACTAAATTGTAAAGAAATTGTAAATTGTATATTAATGTGAAATTGGGTTATGCCCGTTAATAAATAAATAAATAAATAAATAAATAATAAATAAATAATATACAAGGTGAGGCTTTTAAAGTATCACAATGTAAAATCTGAAAAAAGGCTGGAAATGTTTAATTCAGATTTTATAGAACTGCTATAGGAGGGGGTTGGGAGACAAATTAGAAAATAAATGACATTTTCTCCCTCTCTAAATTTTATCTGGCTGGTGACAAATTTGAAATATCAAATGGAGAGGTATTTATTTTTTTCGCTAATTCGATTCTCCGTTGACAACTCCGTAAGCAAGCGGAAAATTTATACAATTACTCTACTGGTTGTCTAGTTACGAATTTTTGAATAAATAAAACTAGAACCTTGAAACTAATAATGATAATAATAATAATAATACCTTATATTTAACGACGATCGTGTTTTAAAAGGTGTTCGAAACGACCATCCTTCCACTTCTAAACATTTTGCAATAATTTTTTTTTGACACGCGATTTAACTTTTGTAACCTGCTTTATGCGTTGGGTGTCAAATATGTAACCTTACTTGTTAGTTGCTCATTAGGCGATCCATATACCAGGTTTACTCAGCGGATTTTTTTTTAAAGGCGTGAGTCTATGTCTTGGCAGATATCTCCGGGTGCCAATAATTTTTTTACTAGAATCTGATCAACGATTATTAATTCTTGATAATAGGGTAATAAAATGTAGAAAAATACCCTGTATAAGAACGTTGAGAAATTGTGGATACACGAATTAATTACTACTTTAACTGCAATTTACCAAAATAAACATTATGATTTCAAATAACTTATTTATGTAAATATGGAAACTTGCACAAACCCTTTCAGGACAATTAATTCTATCTCAAATTAATTTGATGTTAGAGTAACACTCATAAACTAATAAAAAGATTCTCTTGTAAAGTATTTCACTTATAATATCAGAATAGTAAATCAAAGCAAATTAAGATACTACTTTTTAATCAATGCCTTCTAACATTAACAATGCCCAATTCCAATTTTGAAATAATTACAACTAAACGTTGCATTTTAAAGGTCTGACTACACGCAGTCAATCATGAAACACTATAAATGGGAAGTATTTTAGTACACTAGATTTATACTAGATCGATGAGATAAGTAAATGTGTATAGATATAGCCGGTGAATAACTACATGTATAAATGAAGCGAATATTAACAAATACTAACATAAATTAACCCCGTGGCAGCGACAATATCAGTAGACCTATAAGTAATCATTATATTATATTAAATCAATAAGGTAACCTGTGAAGTAGATAAGTACTTATATACGTTGGGGTTTGGAACCTTCGGCAACATGCACCAAAACAGAGTTTTATCCACAATACCGAAACAGAATATTTGCACTCGATGCGCGTTTCCGTAACCATGTTAGCATCATCAAGAGATGATTAAAACAGTTTTAATCATCTCCTGATGATGCTAACATCGTTAGCGAAACGCGCGTGGAGTGCAAATATTCTGTTTCGGTATTGTGGATAAAACTCTGTTTTGGTGAAGTAGTTATATAGCCGTTAAATATCCACAGGTAAACGAATTGAGCTCAAGTCGATTCCGATATCAAGGCGAGAAATAAATTTGCAAATTTCAGTTATGGGAAACAAGTTACTGCCATGAGCTTTACAGCCAATTACAATAAAATAAATCAATCACTTATTTTGACTATAGTAAAATGAATTCTCTACTTGAGATATTTTCAGATATAATAAAAATTAAATTAAGTATCTCTACAGCGACTCTGAGAAGAAGCAGAAATATATATGATGCATGAAATTAGATAACTAACAGTTCGGTAAGCACAATAGCCAGATCAATAAATGAAACGAACACAAACGGGAATATAAACGATTGACATCAAACGACCTAAAGTCGTTTATAGATTCATTAATTAAAATGATAAATGTAACGATAAGATATATGCGATATTGAAGGCAAACGATCTACAGTCGTTTAACTATAAATTCATTAACTAAAATTATATATAACGATAAGGTATATGCGATATTGAAGGCAATCGACCTACAGTAGTATAACTATAAATTCATTAACTAAAATTATGTATAACGACTATTTCAAAAATTAAGGTCCTTAAGTATTCCGGCGAGAAGTGCTACCAATTCTCTCAAAAAATAATATTTTCCACATATGTCAAGTGACGCTGCAAACCGATTCATTCTTTAAGCTGCTCGGAACACAGGAAGTAATGCGGCGAGAAGTAAGGTACTGATAGTATTGACAGCACAAATTGACCAGCAAAAGGGAAAAATCGCACTACTGGATTTTATAACATGTGTAACGCTACACTTTTAAGGAGTTATAAAATTACATGCTTGTCGAATAGGCCCTTTCATGTTTTCTGGTGTGGTCGATGGTGTAGCCACAACTTTATTTTTTATAAAATCTCACAAGAAGATGGTGTCAAATCAGTTTACAGAACCATCACGACCGATCCACCTGTTGTTTCAGAGTCGATCTTGGTCGATTTTCTGAACAAAAAGAGATGTGCTCTTAGGCACTCAAATTTTACTATAGGGCTAGTTCTAAAGTCATTTTGTAAATAAAACAAAAAGCTTAAGCATTATATGAATATTTTAATAAGTTACTTTACTTGAAAATAACTAGAAGCTCATAAATACACAAAATATAAACAGTGAATTATTGTACGTAGTCAGTGCTACGATGTGAACAATATTAGTCGAGGCAAAGTTTCGACCTTGATTAATATGACGTAAATAAAACCCTTTTAAATCTAAAGCAATGCATAAACAGTGGTAATACTTTACTAATATATGTTTATAAACATAACCTTGAATCTATGTACAGTTAAATGTCTATTAGAGTTCCTGCGGAACTTATCAACTATATTAGCTGATTTAGCTTTGATATGAAATATGATAATATACAAGCAATAATAACAGGATTAATATTACCTTGGAGTTCACCTATAAACTAATATGTACACTATGAACACCATTGACGAGTAACGTTCAGTATTCAGGAGGTTATCTTCTAACACTGGGGAAAGTCACTTTGAAAAACACTAGATCTATGGCTAGCTTCTATTTACAATATAGTTCAATTTCTTGCAAACAAGAATGACTGGAATGTAGTGGTTTGACTTTGGTATGTAGTTAGTGCATATGGCATGACATGAATGCCTTGTGAATGCGGCTTCTTGGTACACGCATGAATGATTAGTAAATATGCTGTACTGGTAGCATAAGCTGAGATCTGCGTAGGGGATACAGCCTTGTAATAACTTGAGTAAATTGGCAGACTAGAGCCGTTTAATCCTTATATGAGAATAAGGCATGAGTAGGTATGCAGACTAGTGCAGAGTAATCCTTATATTAGAATAAGGCAAGAGCGTAGCAACCCAGTGGTACACTCGTGATATAGAATGTTGAAAAACCCATGGACAATACCATTGGGGACTGTGCAGCACATGGCACAGCCTTTGAGAGAATGTGAACGTGTGAGATTCGAGATGAAACTCGAATACTGATAATCCCATGGACAAGGCCTAATGGAGACGCAAGCACAGCACGGTACTGCTATTTGTGAGATAATGGTTAGAGACAAGACTCTAATTTGATAACCCCATAGACAATGCCTAATGGGGACTGTACAGCGCATGGTACAGCCTTTGAGAAAATGTGATTGTAAACATGTGCGTTTACTTACTTGAGATTTCGAGACTATGCTCGATTGAGTGTGGTTTGAGACAGGGCTCGATTGTAGAACTCCCATGGATGATACCAATTGGGACGCCATTGCTCGGCGTGAGACTCGTGAGAATAACGGCAGTATGTTTGCCAATAAATACCTTATTGTAGGCTTGACATAAAGATGATTATGCTGGGATATCACTATGTCACTTGAGTAAAGAACTAGAGAGATTATGAGGTCTCAAAACGTGAAAACTTGCCGGCATGGCGGCTCAGCGCCAGCCGGCTCGAATCGGAGGTGCGCTTTTTGCGACTTACATGGTCTAGGTTCAAGAGACTACTTTCTAGAACGTGGGAACTAGATCAACTTCAAGAAGTTGTTAACGCCCCTTCCGGCGGGATGATATACATCCTCGGGAAATAGAAAGGGCGAATAATGTAAATACTGAGAAGTTATGTAAACCTTTACGTCGGCGATTGTCTAAATTAACCTTATGAATTTTAACACAAATCCGGTTAAAAAATTAAAATCGATTCTTAAAGATCATGAATTTAGAAGCTAACTTGATTACCTCCGTTAAGAGACAGTGATTGGTCGACTCGGTCGCCGGGGTATAGCGGGAAGCGCTATGATTGGTCAGATGAGTTTAGGATGCGCGGCCGGATTCAGATGAGTAAAGGTGGTTACAACAGATGGCGCTAGTAATACCGTCCGGATAAAGCGGGAAGCGCTATGATTGGTCGGAGGCCTTTTGAAGACGCTTAACTTTTAGCTTTCTAGACTGTCTAGAGCAGTGGATAAACATGGTAAACAAGAGATGGCGTTAGTAGTATCACCAAGGTTTTAAATTGTTTGGAATGCGAGGGCAGTGGCGTGGAATGTTAAACTGTACAAAAATTGAATCGTTAGATTTGAAGGCGTGTTTTTGAACACCTGTGTCCAAACATTTCTTTTAGTGTATCTCGAGCTTCTCGCGCATCTTGCTGATACCATAGTTTTTGTTTGTTCTCATTATTATCCAGACGTTGTGTTGTTTCTTAAAAATACATACTTTTCGTGAAATGCAGGTCTTATAACCAATCACAAAATGCAATCCTAATTGAATATATTGGCCTTACAATTTCTGATGGTTAAGTAGTAAGGGTCAAAATTGTGCTTGCATAAAATAGCCAGTATCGATTTTTAACACATTCCTGAATCACGAGTTCCAATGAACCAACATGAGGATTTATAGCTTCAACACCCAAAAAATCTAACGGACATCGGACATATCGTCATTGATTTTTCTTTGTCTTCGAACTATCTTTATTTCTAAGGATTCTGTACTGCGTCCTCGATCTTCGAGTCACTTAAATGTCATATACCTACGTTTAATAAATGGCGGTAAACCTAACAGCCCACAATTTTGCAGCTTCTCGGTAGCTCTTTCTTCATTCTTCCATTCTATTCTGTCTATTTCAATGTCGTAAGATTGTTCCATAATTACACTGAATAATAAAGTCTCTCAAACTCAGAAAATACATTCCAATCAGATTAATTTGTCAAAGTTAAAAGTGGAAACTTAGGATACCCTATAACTGAGAGTTTCGATATAAAAAATCAGGAAGGAAGGTGTCGTGATTGAAAATGTGTAGTTTTGTTTTCTTAATTTTATAGTAAAAGTAATTAGTATCCTTCCATTTAATATTTTTAATATAAATTTAAAATCATTCATATAAAATCTGGAGGGGGGGGGGGGGGGGAGGAATGTCAAATATGTTGTAAAATTTGTTCCCCAATCTTAGATTTTCTATCGTAACACTTTAAAATCCTCACCTTGTATGAACATGTAACTCCCCAGAAGAGAATGCAGTCACCCTCCCTGGCATCTTCCCTTGGCAGCGCACATGAAAGCTCCACAAAATCGAAACAATCCGTAATGTATTTTTTAAATTCATTGAAATATTTGTTAATTTTCAAATAAAATATGAATTACTTAAATTAAAATTTATATTCACGCTCTTATATATACGATAAATAATAACAATAATAATACCAGTTTTAAGGCCGTAACTCAAAACTAGCTGAAGCTCCAATTAAAAGGGTTTGAACAAGGTTTAATAGTGACAAAATAACTTCACATAAAAAGCGGCCCATGTATGGTCATTAAGCGCCAAAGGACAAGAGGCGTGCATAGGCGGACCTTCTATAACTCGGGGTATGTATTTATGTAGTTACACGACAATCATTAATTATTTAAGGCAAGTAAAAACAGCGCTAACGTTGCAGAAATCGCCATTATCGAGGAATCTCGTATTTCCGAAGGCGCCTTAGTTCTGCGTTCGGCGACGAAGCCGTAGATTGCATAGCGTAGGTGGTGGATAATTACGCAAAAAGCATCCTTCTACTCCTATTTATGTGTTCAAGTCTTATCTTGTGTAATTGCATCGAACTAGATTAAGGAATTTTCCAATAGTTTGCGATAAACTTTTCCACGATATACCTATATACAGTATGTGGCATGTTTCATATGAAGTCACCAATAAAGTGTGACAAGTATAACTGGAACAGCGGAAAGAATGCGGACAAAAAATTGGCGATGTTGTCGAGTAACTTTAATATTTTTTGAGAATTAATATTTATACCTATTATTTAGATAAACGCGTAATTTAATATACTCATTAACTCATTGAAAATAAAAAGTAATATCCAAACTGGAACTTTCCTATTACTTCAATTTTAATTCATAATCTATTTTACACATTATCAATTTAAATAAATTTGCGACATTTATATCTATTTGCCCGATACATCCGGCAACAGGTGCGTCAAGTTCCCCTCGTCCTCGTGACAAAGTGCATCAAGGCGATTGGCTGCAAGCAATTTTTCCTCTCTTCGCTCCTCAACCGTCGCTGTTCCAGGTAGGTTTGCCACACTTTACATCTGTTAGTTAGTGCGATGTTCCTGCCCTCAATGCAACTTTATTCGGGCGATAAAATGTGCACATTTTTAATTAGATTAATTTAAAACTATTTAGTGTCAACCCTGTAACTTGTGTAATGATAAATAAATTTTATCATATTTGGGCTCGTTGGAAAGCCAGATGATAGAGCCTTAAGATGAAAGTGCGCAATTTTATAACTTTTTCCAAAAGATTCAATATTGGCGATATATTCAAAGTCAAAACTAAGCAAACTTTAATACAAACTGGAACTCTTTGGCTCCGTATATAAAAAATGTTTTTGAATGCTTTATGCTTTGAAAATAGTTAGAACAAATGATCAGGAAAATTACCGTTTGTGAGTTGACATTGTTGACAGCTACGGCAAATCAAGTGCAGTGGCTCTCGACATATCCAAAGCATTTGATAGGGTGTGGGCATGATGGATTGCTAAGCAAATTGACAGCATACGGAGTACCACCAGCACTGGTTCTATTGCTTTCCCATTTCTTAAGGGTTCCAAGATTCCGAGTTGGTATACATCTCTCGGAGGAATTTAAAATCAATGCCGGAGTTCCTCAAGAGTGTATACTATCTCCCACACTGTTCCTGTTTAACGCAGGAAAGACTCATGCAGCTGCCCTCTCGGAAACACCGCAGAACCTGACTTATCAATGACAGCATCAGCTCTTAATGCTCTATAAGACCCAGACAAGACTATCTTTGGAATGCTGTTCCCATGTGTTAAGCGCTCGGCATCCAAACACTTGGTCAAGATATTGAACTCCATACAGAGGAGACCAGTCCGTCTTGTGGACGATCCAGAATTGACTAAAGATCTTGATAGCCTTGAACATCGAAGAAAAGTGACGGGCCTATCTATTTACTATCAATACTGCTACGGAAGGTGTTCGAACGAGTTCCTACTAGGGGTTCGCGAGACCGAGACCGAGACCTGGCAAGTCTCGGTCTTGGTCTCGAAGAAAAAATTTAGTCTCGGTCTCGGTCTCGGGTCTCGAAGCTCGAGACCGAGACCGAGACTACCTTGGTCTCGGTCTCGGTCTCGGTCTTGTCTCGATTTGGTCTCGGTCTCGGTTTGAGCAAATAAAAAGTAATTAAATAATTTATTGTTTTATTTCGTTAATAACACAAACGTTACTTCGGAATGTTAAATTAAATTAAACATCTAATAAGTGTCTTTTGTGTATCAGTTCTTGGTGTAGATGTGATATTAGAGATAAACTTCTTAAATAATTTTACATTTTTTGTTTGCAACAGTTGTTTGGATAATAATAGTTAATTTAAGTAGATACCTAATAATATTTTAAAATATTTCATGTAAGCTTCTAAATTGTTGTTTTGATATAAAAATGCTTACTTCTAATGTAGGTAGGTATATAAGTGATAGAGATTTTTAAGTATATACAGGGTGTCCCAAATTCATTGGGATCTCGGGAACTAGAAGAGATACGAGGTCGGTTAAATGGAGACAAAGTTGCGCGATTTGATGCTTACCAAAATGCCACCTTACAAGTTTAAAAATTCCTAACACTTTCGAAGATTTTTCAAAAAAACGAATATTCGCGATTTCATTTTTATTTTTCTATGACTTTATTTGAATAGATATAGCAAAATAAATTTTACATTCTAATTGTTACTTTTTCTTTTCTACAAGATGGTGTTATCAGATTTTCAAACCGACGTTTCGTCTTGCTGCCATCATCAACTTTGTTTTTTTAAATACGGCCCTGGATTTTTTATTATGGACTTTAAAAGCTTCTAAGATCCCAGAATCAATGATCTATCGCCCTTATTCGAAAATTTGATATTAATGGCATTTTTCAATAGAACTCATGTGTTAGAGAGAGACAGAAAACAGATTTTTGGTAAGATCTTACCAGGAAATCATTACAATGATTTTTTCGAAGAGTATGCGATACAACAATGAGAATGTGATTTATTATTTGTTCCAAATCTAATCCCACACAACTAATTACGTGGGTAAATTGCTAAAAATTTGGCCAGAACCTATGGTTTGAGGGTTGACACTTTAATAATAATCATATTATTTATTAACTACTTCTTATGTTCGTTTTTAAGCTTTCTTTATGCAAAGCATTAATGCGTAAAAAAAAGGTTTTTGTTTTTATTCCTATTAAAAATCTATTTTCGGTCTCTCTCTAAGACATGAGTTCTTATGGAAAATGTCACCAAAATGAATTTTTCGAATAAGTGCGATACATCATTGCCTTTGGGACCTTAGAAGTTCTTAAGATCCGTAATAAAAAATCCAGGACCGTATTTAAAAAAACAAAGTTGATGATGGCAGCTCAAAGACGAAACGTCGGCTTGAAAATCTGATAACACCATCTAGAAGAGCAGAAAAGTTGCAATGGAAATGTGAAATTTATTTTGTTAGATCTATTCAAATAGAGTCATAAAAAATAAAAATGAAATCGCGAATATTCGGTTTATTCCAAAACTCTTCGAAAGTATTCGGAATTTTTAAACTTGTAAGGTGGCATTTTGATCAGCTTCAAATTGCGTAACTTTGCTTCCATTTAACCAACCTCGTATCTCTTCTAGTTTCCGAGATTCCAATGATGAGGCTCGAATTTGGGACACCCTGTACACATAAAAACTAGTACCGATTTATGTCAATTTTATTGTCAAAGTCAACACTTTTTCTTCTTATTTTTTAAATTTCTTATCAGCTGTAGCGTAGCCATACAAAGTGATGTAATTTTCAGACATTCTGTATATGGATACATTTATTTTGAAAACTCTTAAAATTTAACGGTATAAAGGGTGTCGCGAAATTAGTGGACGAAACATCAACCATGTATTTATCAGTCAAAAATGACTAAAAATTTTCTCATAAATATATATCGGGAAGGGAGCTAGTGCCTCTTAAAAATGGGCTCCTGAATATGGTTTTCTATAATTATTTCCGAAACGGTGTAAAATAGGGTTTTAAAATTTTGGGACTGTAATATATTGAATTTAAAAAAGGAATTAAAAATAACAAAATTTAATCAGGTGCGAACATTTTAGGGGGGAAATCTAAAAATTAACTTTTTTTATATTTTTTCTTCAAATTTTGAAATTTTGATTTTTTTTTCGCAAAAAGTGCCTCTTAGTTTGCTTCGCTAGGACGCAGCGTTTTTGAGAAAATCGGAATTTAAAGTATACTGACTGCCAAAAACGGGTGTAAAATGAAGGTTATAATTTTTGATATTCCCCAAAAATTCTTTTCGACGTTACAAAACTTCATATTTTTATAAAATAGTAGACATTTGTCCCGGAAAAAAGTTATGACAGATTTTCAAAATTTGAAAAACAATAGCATTCAATTTACACCCGTTTTTGGCAGTCGGAATTACATTTATAATCCGTTTTTCTCAAAACCCTGCGTCCTAATGATACGAAATAAGAGGCGTTTTTTTGCCAAAAAAAAAAAAAATTAAAAATTTGTGAAGAAAATAGCCCACAAAAAAGTTGACGTTAATTTTTTGTATTCACTCCCAAAATGTTAGGCATTTTCCTTATTCCATTTCCGAATTCTAAATATTAAACTTAGTGTACTTAGGGGAATTCCAAAATTTTAAATTTTAAAACTTGGAAATAATTAGAAAGAAAAAACATCTATAGGTGCCCACCTTTAAGAGGCCCGTAGGGGGCGTTTCCCGATATATGTTTATAGAAAAAATTTAAGGTATTTTTGACCAATAAACTACAGGGCTAATGGTTCATCCACTAATTTTGTGTCACTCTGTATAGGTATATGGTATATATTGTATAAGTGGATATGGTCAAATGTGGCCATCTTTTAATATACTAATCTGACACGGTTGTACCGGAAGCAGATATCCAGTTGTTTTAATGGATACGTGATGTTTTATTACCTTGTAGATATTACGAAAAAAGTGAAAACTCATAGCTGTTTATTGCTTGGAAATGGCTCAAAATAAGTTATCTAAATAATTACATATTATGTACATAACAGTATAACCTTTCTTCCAGAATCATAAAAAACAGCGCAATTTAAAATAAACAAGCGTTATACCTGGATTTGCACGATTTTTCAATTTTTTGGTTGATTGGACACCGTTGGCATAAATTGCCAATAGCATTCATAAAAGTTTGATTTTTTCATAAAAATAAGTTTTGAAAATTCAACAAATAACAATATTTTTCGAGACCGAGACCCAGAGTCTCGTTACCTTGGTCTCGGTCTTGGTCTCGGTCTCGACAGGTAAGTCTCGGTCTCGGTCTCGATTCTAATTTCCAGGTCTCGGTCTCGGTCTCGATCTCGTTTTCGAGACCGAGAGAGAGGCAAGACCGAGACCGAAACTATAGTCTCGCGAACCCCTAGTTCCCACTTACGCCCAGAGGAGTGCCAAACAGAAATACGCAAGCTGCCCATCAACATTCGATTCAGTTGCGAACATATAGGAATTCGCTGTTATGGGGCTCCTTTATCTGGAGAACTGTCTCACTCTGAGATGGATTTCCGAGTGGCGTATTTCCCATAAAATACAATCTGCAGGGATTTAAGTCCACTGTCTTCTCTGTACACACACCGCTCGTTGACTGGTATAGGATTTTCCTTTCGTGTGTGTGCTCAGCTATATTGTGATATGCTAAATCAAGTGATTATACCATCTGCTAGAGCGTGATATATGGTGGTGATGTCATTTTCCAGCAGGATAATGCTCAGCACGTCTAATACAAGAATTTATAACAGAACACATTGAACTTTACCATGGTCTTCTAAAAAAAACATATGGAAAATTTTTGAGCATAAATGGTGAAATTTATTTCAAAACAAGATTTGCGACCAAGAAGCCATGAAGAATTACGCTAGAGAATTAACGAAGCATAGGATCAAATAACCCCCGAATTTACGAGAAGCCTCGGGTGCCATGACGGCGACGAGCGACGTCGCGACGTTTACAAGCTGTAATTAAGAACAATGGCGAAATGACGGAATACTAGAAAAAGTTACTTTTGTTTTCTATTATAAAATGATTTGACAAATGTTTCTAATTACATGTTTTTTTTATTTTGAAATATAAAACAATATATTTTTCAAAAATTTTCAAAAATATTGAATTCGAGAGATAAATTTTATAAACATATTCACTTGCAGGAGTTATACAATGTACTCGTCTTACATACGCAATTTACGTGTATAACAACACTTACGGGTGGCTACACACGTAATTTTCTCTGTTGATATTTTTTGTTTCACTATGGTAAGAGTGCCAGCCTATTTAAAGGTTTTTGTAATAGGCTGGGAGCTGCAATAATCAATTTCTCCGATTTTTTTCGGCACACTGTACATAGAAAAATCTTTTGTTTTTCAACAAAAATCTATATTTCCCGTTGATTCAAGTATAGAATAATATTTAGAACAGTTTATTAAACCATATAGACCTTCATCAAAGCAAAGTTTCTTAAACTATAAATTATTACTTTCTGCTTGGCCCAATCCTAATGGCTCATCGAAGTAAATGATGAATTATTTCTGATATTAACATTACCTTATTGCCTACCACCATTTACTATAGGCAAGTTAATAGTTAATTTTTAACCGACTGGATTTTGAAGTAAATATATTATTAAAATCTTTTTCGTTTCATAATATTTTCAACCTGATGTTGAATTTTGTAATTATTTGCCTTTTTTAACATTACCGTCCGATTGAACTGTTAGTCAGTCATATCAGATAAGAGTTATGACTAAAACACCTGGATATATCTGTAACAAAAAATCGGTATCGACATATACTAACTGATTCCAATACCGCTCGGCTTTGGCCTGTGAAAAATTTATAGATCGTTCATTTCATCATATTTTACCAAATTCTGAAAGATAAATGTCCCAATACGAGTATAGGTTGAAATTAAATTTAAAAATCTGATTTATATTCCGACGGCGCCAATATTGAAGATACGTTTTTTTTTTCGAGTTTTGCACCCTTCGAGGAATTTACTTTTTACTTGGTTTAATTTATTTTTTGCCTTAATATAAGCACAGACATCGATCAAGCTTATAGTGAAATTGATGCCACTTTAATTGAAATGCCATTTTCGTATGGGGTGACGAGATCGTTTTGGCTATGGCGATACAGATATTTTGTTTTTATGGTCATTTGGGGTAAGAAGACACTGTAATAAAAAAAAATTGAAATACGTGAACAACTAGTTTGAATATAGTATGTGTATGAAATGGATTTAAAAAATTAATTCATATGGATAAATCTTTATTCAACTACCACAGATTGGCTTCGGTAAGGACAATACTAAAATAGTTTTGAAAATGTTATTATTAGTTATGATTCATAAGAATATTTTTTTGTCAATTTAGTCCAATATGTAAATGAGTAGTCTAATTCATAAGAGTTCATAACTTGGTGGCCCCCTCAAAGTTTCAGAACAGCAGTGATAGGGTCCTAATATTAAATTTACAGTAGAATTGGAACCGGAACACTCTATTAATTTTTTAGACCTCAAAATTTCAAATGTAAACAATAAACATACCTTTGACATCTATCGCAAACCATCTTATACGGTGTGACGTTGACGTTGACGTGTTGTGGTTCATATGTTGGATAAGACAGTAAAGTGGTGATAGTTTGTGATATAAATAACCGTTTTTTGTTCGTGTCGTCTTCTAGAGGTGCATGCTTCGTGTGGAATTGGGGGTGTTGTCCTGGGTACCCTAAACGCCCGAAAAATCGCAGAAAGTCATCACCAAAAAATTTAAGCGGGAGAATTTGACAGTCGTAATTGAGGTTATAGTGTACTCCTGTATTCTTCTTCTTTCCTAAAAGTTTGGGCAATCTCAGCTGGGATCTTCGGCGCTTTGTGCTTTGTATACGGCAGGGCTTTTGATCAAAATGATTAAAAGTTTTAAATGCTGCAAAAATAAAGAATTCGCAAACTTTTGTTGTGTCGTCTGCCACGGAATTTTCCACGCTAGCTGCCTAGAACGTGTCCATGAAGCGCGGAAGATCGGAGGGTACAAAATCTACTGCTCAGACACATGTAAAAGAAAGGCAGCTGAAGATGAAGAAAAGGACCAACAATTTAAAGTTGAAATCGAGAAATTACATGAAGCTGTTAAGGAAAGAGATAATCATATAACAAGAATAAAACGCAATAGCCAAATATTTGAGGAGGACGTTGCAGAGGCCGAGCACAAATATACATCACAGCTTAACAAACTAAATAACTGGATCAAGGAACTTCAGGATGAAAAAAAGGAAATGGAGATATGCAATGGGAAACTTTTGAATGAAAATTTAACAGCAGCAAAAATTAATGACAAATTATCCAGGGAAATTGTCGACCTAACATCCCTAAATAAAGGCATGATAGTCTCAATTGAAGCGCTAGAGAAAGAAAACGAGAAGTCTGTATGCGATATAAAAAAGCTTAACTTAGAAATTGACAAATTAAAAATAGCTCTTGAAGAAAATTGCATTTTGATGGAATCGCAGCAAGCATCCCAATTTTCAGAAATACTAATATCAAAAATAATGGAAAAAATCCTACATGAAACCCTAGAATTTCATCTGGCCCCAATAAAATGTAACCTAGAAAGTATACTTAATGTCTCTGGTAAGGGGGAGAGTTTACCTGAAAATCACTCGACAACCCTGCAGAGCTCAAATTCCGGCAAGTCTGGTTCGAGAAGGAAAGGGAAAGATAGAGTTCTCCCAGAGAGCAACATAACTCCTGCCCCGCCGCCATCGGTTCCTGCTGCAATGGTATCAGCCGTATCGGCAGCCAGCAAACCAGATGGCACTCATCATAGTCTAAAGCAGCAAATAAATAAGACCAACGATACTAGAACGATTCGTCCTGAGGCCCCCGTTGCTGCACGGCAGATGCAACATTCCCCCTCCCGCCCTCAACAGACTTCGAAGCCATTTCACATGCCTCAGAGTGATGAGGTTTCGCAGAAAAAAAGCACCACACGTGAAACTGGAATTACCCTCACACAAGTCTCTAAAGCCGTTGAAGACGCTAATCAGGCCAGAATAATGGCTGCTGTAATAGGCATGGGAACGGAGTCCCGTAACAGCTCGAAGATAATAGGTACCAACGAAATGGAGCCAAACGCAGCAGCAAAGCAGAAATGCTGGCTGTTTGTCTCCAAATATAGAACAACATATATGGCAAAAGATCTATCTGAATACCTGTCAAATAGGTATCCAGATCGTGAATTTATTTGTGATTTGATTCCAAACAAGCACAACCTATTTAATTCATTTAAACTTGGAATTGACGTCGACCAAAAACAGGAACTCCTAAATCCAGCCGTCTGGCCAAGAGGTATCGAGGTAAGAAACTATCTTTTTCGAGGTACACGAACAGGAAGCGGAGGGAACAAGTACCAAAACAAGTATCAATCCTGGAACCAAAGATATCCGCCAAGGAGGGGTAACCTCAACAGGTACAATTAGCCTACTACAGTTGAATATGCAGAGCGCTCGATCAAAGCACCTAGAACTCGAGCAACTTGTCAACCAAAATCAATATGATATAGTATCAATCTGTGAACACTGGTTGACAACTGATGAAATGAAGGTCTATGAGCTGGAAAATTTTTATAAGTGTGCTAGTTCCAGCCGGGAGTCTATGCGCGGCGGGGGCACAGTGTTGTTACATGGTAAAAACTTTAAATTAATGTCAGTCGACACCAAGGTCAGTAATATAGAACAGCATTTTGAACACTGTGTTGGTAAATTTACAGTAAACAATAAAAAATATTTTATTATTAGTGTATATCGTTCCCCTGGAGCCTGTTTGGACATATTTATGACCAAATTGGAAAATATACTGCAATATCTTAACGGAACTTCCGCAAATGTAATTGTATCGGGAGATTTTAATGTTGACTGGGGCTGTAACGATGTAAACAAAATGAGGTTGACTGACATGCTGGGCTCGTATAACTTTAGGGCGTTGAATTCGGACCCAACTAGATATAGACGTAATTCAGCATCAGTGATAGACAACCTGTTCATAAACTTTGATGGTCAGTTTAAAATTAACGTTTTTAACACTGGATTATCAGATCATTTGGGTATTGAGTTTAGACTGGTTAGTGAAGGTGATAATGTCAAAGCCACAGATGGATCTACAATATCTAGATCATTTTCAGAGGAAAACAAAAGATACTTCATATCTCTTCTCATGAGTGAAAGCTGGGAAGATATAGTCAACAACAATAATGATGCAAACCTAGCATTTTCTGCATTTTCTGACACGTTTATGTATTATTTTAACAAAGCCTTTCCGAAAAAAATCAAAAAAAAAATCTAGCAAGTATGATAGGAAAAAATGGTACAACCATGACATTACACAGCTGTCTCAGGAAGTACAGAACCTATACTGGCTAAAGTGTCATGATAACAGCGAACAAATTAACACTCATTATAAAAATAAATTGGCAGATTATAGGAAAATGTTGATTGAACGAAAAAAAAAGTTCTATGATAAAAAAATGGCAACCTCAAATAATCCCAGTAAGTGTGCATGGGACATCCTGAAACAGGAAACTAATAAGATTAACAATGCTCATCATTTTGAGATAGAAAGGAATGGGGAGACTATCACTGATGCTGACAAAATTTGTGGTCTGTTTAGCGACTACTTTGGCGAACTGCCGATGGTTAAAGGGGATGAAGTGGAGAACCAGCATGAGCTGAATTCTATTAACGAAGGATCATTCTTTCTGACTCCTGTGGATGAGAAGGAGATTGTGGATATAATCAATACCACATGCTCAAAAATGTCAGCAGGGCTAGATGAAATCCCATGTAGCCTCTTAAAAAATATATCAATTTTAATATGCAAACCACTTTCATTCATAATCAACAAGTCATTTCTTGAAGGACTCTTCCCTACAAATCTGAAAAAGAGTCGAGTCATACCTTTGCATAAAAAGGGCGATAAGAGCCATTTGGAGAATTATAGACCAATTGCCATCCCATCTGCGTTTTCAAAAGTTTTTGAAAGAGCATTCTACAATAGACTGCTAAACTTCCTATATACCTTTTCATTTTTCAGTACTACCAGCGAATATTAACTACGACAAGAAGGCCCACTTAATGGCCAGAAAGCGCTACAAAGGAATCGTCGTTGATTTTCTTCGTTGCCTGGTAACGATCAGCAAACTCCACCGCCCACAGGTTGAATTTAAATAAAAGCTGGCCATAAACGATATTTTCGTTTGCGGTATATTTAATCAAATTTATGACGAAATTATTTATAGCACTCTAATACTCTATTTGGCTTTGGAAAAACACAATTGATATCTTCTGAATTGTTTGCAGCGCCCTGTCAAACTTACGTTATGGTTTTTTTTATTATTATCACCAAATAAATATTTTGATAAAGTTTGTATTCAACTGGTTGTTTCAAAAATCTGTTAACGTTTTTAATTAGTTATTATTGATAACAATACTCAAGGTATGTAATAAGTAATATTTAAAAGATTTTGATTTTGTGTTAATGATTTCACCATATTTCCGAATACTAATATTCTGATAAAAGACATCAAGAAGAAAATGTTGCTCGAATTTGCCCCATCTTTTAATATTTAATAAAATTTTGGCGTTTTGGGTGATTTTAAAATTGGTTAAAGGTTTCGCACAATATTTTTACTGTATATTTCATTCCTATTTTGTAATACAATACAACTAAAAAAGAGCGATATTATCTTATATCGAATATTGACTCGACTATAGAATTTAGGCGTGAAAATTAATCTGACAAAAGGATGAGCTGGTCTATGGCCGCCGCGTCAAAGGTCGCCTGCCAACATGATTGTTTTATTTGTATCATGACCTGCCGATATTCTGCTAGTGTTCGCGCGGGGAAGGAGACACACCATTGACATGCCGCCGCGGAAAGTGATCCTTCTTATCATATAGTTTTGCCCAAATACATAATAAAAAGATAAAGACTGATGTATTATACTGCTAACGTGCTAACACTCCGTTAAGGATATGTGTTGCTGTTATACCTAATTGTGCAACAACTGAAGCCAGATTATCAGAAAATGGCGCGTCGAAATGAGGATCCCTTATTGGCTAAATTTGTAACGTGCGCAGTTTTCTCTGCTGCTGTCTTGTTTGAGCATTTACGTTTCTCTGTTTTTTTTTTGCTTCATATGTTGTACTGAAAGTATTTTCAAATGTCATTTAAATTACCCTTAACGCAACGCATTATTAAATTGGAATTTTAAAAGCTATATCTGTTGTAAAGTCATCGGTACGGGTGGGCAAGAAATTGAATAATCGATTAAACGCTTAATATTTTAGCAAATAACTGAATAACCGAAATAATCAATTGTCGATATTTTCTGAAATATTAATCGATAAGTCGATTAATCGGTAATTTCTTAAAAGTGAATCGAATAATCGATTATTGTCGCCCACCCCTAATCCCATAATATAGTAAGTGAAACTGAAGCTGAAATTTCGGTAGAATCATTATTGCTGATGCAAGACTGATGTTATTATAAAAAGAGGTAATAAATACTTTGGCTGAATCAGCAGATAAAAATTTATAATTTAGTTTTAATTTGTAAATATGGCTTTGATATTACCTTGGGATAGTCAAAATATAAGCAAGTGTTTTTGAACAACAGCTGCACTGATGCTTCTATATTTTTTACTAGTTTCGTCCCTATTAGATTAATTTTTAAAAATAGCTATGACTCTGAAATACATGTATGGCAAAATTGCAGGCCCTCATCAACGCGTTTCTGTCGTCCGCTTAACATTCATTTTCCTCGTGAGACTCCTGAATTATCCGTTGCAAAAACAAAATTTGGATCATCGAATTAAAAATTTAAAACTCTTTTTTTACAACGAAGAAGCCTTTAATTTTCAAAATCATTTTTTAAAACGATTTAAGAACATACAAATGATTTTTATACATGATTTTTATCGTTAGTGATAATTGATACTCCCTATATATAAATATAGATGATGAGAAAAAAATTCAACAATTATTTGTCTAAAACACGATATATTAAACGTGTAATAGTTAATAACTTTTATGTCTTATTTCTGGTAAACCTTATTATGGCCAGCTTTCCTAGAAATTCGACCAGTGTGCGCCGGGTTCAAAGGTCACATGCCAGTATCATGCTAGTTTTCGCGCGGGGAAGGAGACATACCGTTGACGTGCCGCCGCGGAGAGTGAATCTTCTTATCGTAGTTAATATTCGCTGGTACTACGCAACATGGTTTTTTACGAAATCGATCCACTCAGACAGCCCTTTTTGAACATATATTAGCCATAATGAATTCCCTTGATGTCAGCAATACAACAATTAGCATTTACTTCGATTTAAGCAAAGCTTTTGACTTAATGCATCATAACATCTTATTTGAAAAGCTTGAAAGGGTAGGTGTCAGGGGTGTTAGTCTGAACTGGATCAAATCGTTCTTACAAGATCGCATTCAAACAGTACACATTAAGGGATGGAAGGGCAGTTTGGCTAACCATTCCTATCAGTCCTCGTTTGACTCTATATCCACAGGAGCACCTCAGGGGTCTCTGCTTTCGCCTCTTCTGTTTCTTATATTTTGTAACGACTTGAATGTTGGTGTGAGTGGTGAGAATGTGTCGGCTGTACAGTTTGCCGATGATACCTCTGTTGTGATATCTTGTAGGGAGTCGAATCTGGCTTATCAGATAGCCAATCTGACTGCTGCACGAATGCATGACTGGTGTAAAAAGAACATGCTCTTATTAAACACAGATAAAACACATTTTATCGAATTTAGAAACAAAAATAAAATAATCAACGGACAATATGTAATTCATATAAATAATCAACCCATAAAACAGGTAGAGACTCTAAAATTTCTCGGGGTTCAACTAAATAATAACCTAAACTGGCTTGAGCATTGTGAGGCAACATGTAAGAAACTTTCATCGGCAAACTATGGTATTTATAAACTAAGGGATATTGTTAACCATGATTCCCTGCTATCATTCTATTATGCATTTGTCCATTCCCGCCTGCTGTATGGTGTTTTATTTTGGGGAGCCCAAAACCAGGTGATGTCCCGTATTTTTGTATTGCAGAAGCGCATTATAAGAACGATGTGTAGAGCTGGCTTCCTGGACAGCTGTGTACCACTATTTAATAAACTTAAGATCATGACAGTTTATTCAGTGTACTTGTATAGTATGTGTTGTTACATATATCAGCATAGGGATACATTTGTGAGTAATAGTGCAATGGGTGGTAGTGGTGTTGTAACAAGGTACGGGGTTAACCTAAGAGTGCCCAAACATGCAACAACTTTGTGTGAGAGAGGACCCTACTACATGGGTATAAAGGTGTTTAACTGTCTTCCACCAAGCATGAAAGACACTAGACCCTACGCAAAATTTAAGCAAACTATGAAAAAGTTTTTTAGTTCACATCCATTTTATGGTACTCATGAATTTCTTGTGCACCGTTGGGACACTGCGGGAGGGATGGACTGTGCTTACTGCTAACATTTAGTAATAGTCGTTTTATATGTGTGTGTTTTCTTTTGAACAATTGTGTTATGAATTTTAAATTGTAAATTTTATATCTTGACTTTGTTTGTTTGTCTGTTTTTTTAAATCCTAGTATAGTAATATTTCTCTTTCTTTAAAGTTTAGTTCTCTAAGGTTAAGTAAAGATATTGACGACCCAATGTTCCATAACCAATAATGGCAATACAGATTTTGATTTGATTTGATTTGATTTGATAATTATTCACAACTCATCTAACCATCCGTACAATCAAAAAATGGCAGCATTTAATAGTTTTATTCATAGACTAAATAACATTCCTTTGTCAGCAGATAATTACAATAAAGAGATTAGTATAATAAAACAAATTGCTTTGAATAATGTTTATAAGGCTAACATTGTTGATAACTTAATTAAAAATTACGATACCAAAAAAGCTTTAGAATTGGTGTACCCAAAAATTAATAATAATGAACTTAACAATTATCAAATTTTAACACACACAGGAAAGTTAACACAAAAAATATCACAGTTTATAAAAAATAGAAACATGAATGCCAAAATTGCATTCAAAACCAACAATAAAATTAGTAAGTTCATTAAAAATAACAAATCCCCTACACCTAAAAGTAAGAAAAATGGTGTCTATAAATTAAATTGTGGTTCGTGTTCCATAGTATATATTGGTCAAACTGGTAGACCTTTTGAAAAGAGAATTAAAGAACACCAGTCTTGTTTCATTAATGGCAAGGATACTTCTAACTATGCTTATCATTTAATTAATGAAAACTACATTTTCAATAATGATTTCAATGTTTTACTTATTGAAAATAAAGGTAAAAAATTAAATCTGTTAGAAATTATGGAAATCAATAAATATAAAAAATTGAATATATTACTTATCGAACAAACTGATTTTGGATTTTCTCCGTTATTAAAGCTTTCCTAGAAATTGTTAACTTGTTTCCTTTGCTATTCGTAAGGCGCCTGGGTCAAGATTATGTTTTATAATTTACCTGCAACAGCTGAACTATATAATTTTAGCATATTTTAGTGTAACTATTCACATTTGAAAAAGACGTTACCGTCGAAACACGTGTCATGTTTAAATAAAGTTAGTGGAAATCTTTAAGTGGTTTACTTATTTAAGTGGTTCTTAGTTATGGATCTCCATCAAGTAAAGGCTAATTCGATTAAATTCCCTTGGCACAAGTCGTAATTATGCTGCGCATATGATGTCCAGGTTGCTGGTATACAAGAGCATCCTAAAATGTTTTCTCCAGTATTTTTAAAACCTGACTTTTTATACTAAAACAGCATTTTCATTTCTTTGAGTCGCATATATTTTAGCTATTACACCCAGCCCAGCTTCCTCTTCTCGGAGCTCCTATTCTTTTTATTAGCCACATAAATTCGTTAAGGGGCAATGCATTATTTACATACACCCAATTAGTTATAGACGCATAATACCTAGTACGAGCATTTTGCTATGTATAATAAAACAAGTGCAATTATAATTACTAATAAAGCAACAAGAGTAATTATGAATTTTTAATAGGAAATCCGGGGGTGTAACCAGCCATAAGCGTTGGGTTCCAAATATGTAACCTTATTTACTAATTGCTCATTGCCAGGTTTGCAACATAAGATACTACTTGTTAAACTATGCCTTATATCCTAATAAACCTTATTGTATAGGTATAGCCAGTAAACATATGCGGCTATAAATGAAATGATTATTAACCAAACTTAACATAAATAAATCCCGTGTCAGCGACAATATCAGTAGATCAATAAACAATTTTGGATAATACCAAATCAATAAAATACCCAGTGACGTAAATATGTACCTATACAGCCGCTAAGTATATATAGGTAAACGAATTGAGCTCAAGTCGATTCCGATATAAAGTTGACAAATTAAATTAGTAAATTTCAGTAATGTAAAATAAATTACTGCTATGAGCATTACAGCCAAATACAGTAGAAATTAACTCAATTCTATTCGAACACTAATCAGATGAATTATCTAACTAACTAAATACAAAATTAAGTATCTCCGTTAAATGTAAGCTTGATAAGCAAGATAGCTAAATCAAGAAATGAAACGAGAATTAACGAGACTAATCGATAGACGTCAAACAACCTACATTGGTTTAATTACAAATTGATTAATTAAAATGATATAAAATATCATAGCTATATACGGTAATTAAGGCAAGCTATACACGGTAATTAAGGGAAATAACCAACAGTCATTTGATTATATATTAATTAATTAAAATGATACATAGCGGTAAGAAATACACGGCAATTTAGGCAAACTACCTACAGTTGCCAAACTATATAATCATTAATCAAAATGATCTATCACGTTCGTGTTATGGAGAACTTTCACGGTAAGAAATATACGATAATTAAGGCAAATAATCTATAATAATTTGATTCAATTTTCAATAATTACATTGTCACCGATAAGCTTTATACGTTAATTAGGGGAAATGACCAACAGTCATTTGATTATATATTAATTAATTAAAATGATACATAACGGTAAGAAATACACGGTAATTTAGGCATACTGCCTAACTACATAATCATTAATCAAAATGATCAATGTTATGTTATGGGGAACTTGCACGGTAAGAGACATACCATAATTAAGGCAAATAATCTTTAATAATTTGATTCAATTTTCAATAATTACAATGATATATAACGATAAGCTATATACGCTAATTAAGGCTGATGTCCGACAGTCATTTAATTTTGTATTCATTAATTAAAATGATACATAACGGTAAGAAACAGATGGTAATTTAGGCAAACTACTTAACAGTTGCCTAGCTACAAATCCATTAATCAAAAGGTTATATAATTCTATTACCTTACCACTGATCCCTTTCTCTGCACTCAGCCCCTCTTATGAGTCTTGTATCTTCAATCTTTCATCTCAGCACATGGTCCATTTAGTGTATGCATGCCCATCATCCAAATTCTAAGATCGGTAGTGAGGTCTGACCTTGTAAAATCATTCCCATGAAGGTTTTTCTCGCCTGTTCAATGCTCCAATCATCAGTGACGATAACTTTTAGCAATTTCCGGGCTCTTACAGCATAAACAACTTTATTTTTGGTTATTTTTTACCTCTTTCATATATTTTGTATATATCAGTTGTTTTAAGAGAGATCTGAAAGAATATATATTCGTTGGCTGAGATTATCAGTCAACGATAAGGTAATGGTAAGAAAATAAATTAAAATCGATTTTACTTAATTCTGGTCGCGTTGTAGACACTGGCGCATCCTGCGTAGTACGTCGCCACCATATGATTGCGCCACCCTGACAAAAAAGTCTCGGTACGGCTAACTGAAGGCGGTATTATCTTGGTCAGCGTGAATTTCCACCTTACAGAAGGAATTCTACCCAGTGCATTCTCTCCCACAGAAGGAATTCTATTTTGTAGAAGGAATTCTATCCAGCAGAAGAACCCTAGTATAATGATAAATAACTTTAGCCATCTTAAATAGAAACGCACGAGTCGAACATGCCTTAAAAGAAAAACGGGTCACCACAGTAGTTCATCACACAACGTTTATAGACGATATGGCCAATAATGTTAGAAAATATACATTCTTCTTAATTTGCTTAATATTGCAACGACACAATCAGACGGTAAGCTTTATAAAATTATGACCCTGAATCTAGCCTCGGGCGCGACATATGTTTTGTTTATTTTTATTAATTACCTTTTTTCTTAATTTTCGATTAGTTTGTGTTAGCCTTCAGTTAGTTTTAGTTATCACTTGGTTGGTTCTTGTTGATTGAGCCCCCGTAGCGAGCGAAGCGAGCGGAGGGCCATGCAAAGCCATAATAATGGGGACGGATCGCATGTGGCTAGATTCAGGGTCATAATGTTTTAATGCAGACGGTAGTTAGACCTGAGGGTCAAAAATAGCAATGGTAAATTTCGCTACGGAAAACGGTCTGCTCTCCTTAAGTGTTTAGACAAGCAGGGCTCTCAATTTTCTCAAAAAAGAATACATACCACCACTGTCAAGTGGCGCTCCAAACGGATATACCTGTCGAGCAGGTTAGTGCTCCGGAAGTAAGGTAGCGGGAAGTAAGGTAGCGTGAGTATCGATAACACAAATCGACAATAAAAGGAGAAAATCGCAATACCGTATTTCATGATCTTTATTTATAACGTTTTAATGGCCACAACTCTGAAGACGAGAAATGTCAACATAGATCTGTTGACGGCTCTGTTGACATAAATGTCTATATTGCTCTTTCTAGTTAAGTATTTCATGTTGTTTAAGGATGGTTGTAGATATACTCACATATAATGAACCATAATATTCTCTGATGGTTATGGCCTACATTATACACTTATTAAATAATATGTTATAAATGGGTCTCTAATATTATATGCACATAATACTGTTGCAGCTCGTGTTGCAGCTTGTCTGCTAGTTAAGCAACGTACAGACAAAGAGTATATAACCACGGTACAGAGTCAGGCTTCATAAAAGTCTCAAGCAGGCTGAAAAGAAGATCAAATTCTCACTGGATGTTAATAAAAGTAACTAGATGTATTGCGTGATTTATGTTAGTATAATGGAGCTTTATTTACTAAATACTATTAATAAATTTTTTATTACGCATGCATCATAATCAACGATTATCGCACGCTGCAGCGTGCTTAAAATGATGTTTATTATGCGCCTACTTTTTTAAAGGTTGCTATAGAAATATTTGATCATGACAAATGTGACAGGTTAATATATTCATCAATATATCCCTTAAGTTTAATATTTAAAACATTTTTGAGATTATGATGCATTCGTAATAAAAAATAGCGTATGATATACGTGTATAAGATGCCTTTAAAGCCCTTGCGACTTACAAAACACTCCGCTGCGCGTCGTGTTTAGAAATATGTCGCGCGTGCATTAAAGGCCCTCTTATACACTTATATCATAATATACTATTATATTTAACACCATAACACTAATAGTTGTCTACAGAGTAGTAGTAGATACGGAATAGTCCCATGGGGTGGTTTATACAAAAGTTATAATATGAATCGCTTACAGTCTACTTACTCATTGATGAAAATTCATCAATAAAAAAAATACGGATATAATATTAATCATACCTAAGTATGAAAAACAGAAGAAATCATATAACAATCTTTTATATTTCTTCCCTTCTTGTGAATGCACCCCGCAATCTGAAAAACCCTTCCACATAATACCGGTGTATGCACATCACACATCATAACGAAAATATGAGAAAGTTCGGTGCAGATGATGATGACGAAAAATAACAATTTGATAGGCGTAATGCTGTATCTAATTCTATAATAAAGGCAATATTCGAACCTATTAGTTTCAGCTACAAACGTTTGTCGTCTGGTACAAATTAATTTTCACACTAAAAACTGATTAATACTTACAAAACGTGCTTTAACAAATAAAATCACACAAAGCTTGATTATAGAGAGCTAAATAAATGAGATATATTTTTACACCTTTCATTACATTCTTTAAAGCAGCAATATCACACAATCAATGAAAACTTAATCAAATCGGATGGTGATATGTTGGCGCCTGCGGCATCATCAGACCTAAAATTAATTACCGAAATAAATTCACGAGAATATAAGCATAAATTACAACCTACCTACCTACTTGTGATTTATTTTAATGGTTTTGTATATTTAGGTATTTAATTTTACATGTGATGATGCACGCACGCGCGCAACATGCCACTACCTAATATTTGTTGCATTATTATTTTGCTGATACCCACAGGTTAGTGCTGAAAAATAATGTTTTTAAAAATAGGGCTATGAGCATTATGACATCAAAAAATATCTCGATGCAGATGATGATTGCATGAATTAACAATTCCATAGGCGTAATACTGTACCTAATTCTATAATAACCGAACTTACTAATTTCAGCTACAAACGTTTGTCATCTGTGACAAATTAATTTTTACACTAAAAGACTGATCAAAACTTATGTAAATATTTGAAAACAAAGCGGGCTTTAACAAATAAAAGCACACTAAGCTTGAATCATGAAGAAAAGAAATTTTACTAAATTTACGAGATATATTATTACTCTTTTCATCACATTCTTTAAAGCAGCAATATCACGCAGGCAACAATAACTTAATCAAATCGGATGTTGACATGTTGGCCCCTGCGGCATCATCAGTCCTAAAATTAATTACTGAAATAGATTCACGAGAATATGAGCATAAATTACAACCTACCTACCTACATGTGATTTATGTTTATGGTTTCGTATATTTAGGTATTTAATTTTACATCTGATGATGCACGCACGCGCACGCGCGAAATATGCCACCACTTAATATTTCTTGCGCTGTTTTTTACTGATACCCACAGGTTCTGTATATTCAAGCGTTGGCAATAATAGTTGATAAAAATTAAAGTTGTTTAGACTCTGATACTTTTGCATACGTTTTATAAATTACCTGCCCGAGACTATACACATGGACATCGCCAAGAGGTAACCTCGGAAATATTACAAGGAATCAAATTGATTACATTCTTGTCAATAAAAGATTTAGAAACAGCATCACGCCAGTAAGGACCTATCCTGGGGTAGATATCTCTTCAGACCATAATCCGGTAGTTGGATCATTCAGAATGAAGATTAAACAGATTAAAATGAAAAGAATGGCCTCTAAATGCTGGGAAATAAAGAGACTTAAGGAAGTACCAACCAGAAAACAAGTGAAAATAGAAATTCAAAACACTTTTAAAAATATCCCAAAGAAATGTAACGGCAAGAGGAATCTAGGACTGTTTTTCGAAGAACCGTTTTTCGAAAATATTAAATTAGAGACAACATATATTATTTGCATGGTGCATCGAAATAGGAAATCCCATGCAAATTTTGAGATGGTAAAATATTGGCTCCCTTGTTTACTTAAGGCCGATATTTATTAAAGGGAATACTAACTGACGAAATTTTAGCGCGATTTATTAAGTAATTAAGGGCTTATTTAAAAAACGTCAATCTATATTTGGCGAAAATTTTTCCGTTATACAAACAAAAATATAGAGGAGGACATAAATCAATAAAACAGTTTTGATAAACAAAAAGTACTTTATTTTTCGAGAATTTGACTTTCTAATGCATAATAAAACAACTAAATTACGTACTTAATTAATTATTTAATGAAATGTTCAAACAACCCCCCATTTGCTGCTAAACAATACCCCAGATGATCATAAAATTCCTTTCGAACATTTCTTAATTGATACACGGACAGCCTTTCACACTTTGCAGTAATAGCCTTTTTTAAATCCTCCAGCGTCACGTATTTCAAATTTTTGTAGAGGGTTGTTTTTAGGTGTCTCCATAAGAAAATGTCATTCGGCGAAAAATCGGGAGACCTAGCTGGCCAATTAATTGTGTAATTTAGTCCAATAACGTTACTCCTAAAAACATTTTCTAAATACTCCCTAACTGCTGCGGATTTATGAGCTGGGCAGCCAGCCATCTGGAACCAAATTTCTTGATTATCTCGAACAACATCATGCAACGCAGGCGTAATTTCATTTTGAACCAATTCAAGAAAATATTGTGCGGTTAAATTTTGATTTAAAAAGAGCGGTCCAATGATATGATATCCCAAAATGTCAACCCATATGTTTTTTGGGGCTACTGCGTCCTTGTTTCAGACGTAGAATAGTTCATAACGAAATATTTATAGTTAAAGAAAAAATGTCAAATTTGGTTTGAATTTGACACTGACATAATCAATGAAAATACCGTCATTAAAATTCAGACCCTTATTATCAATTTAAAGAAAATAAAAGATAATTATTTGTTAAATAACTTTGGAAAGACTGCATGAAAATTAATACAATTTTGCAACTGACTTTAGTTTATTGAATTCTTTAAATAGTTTAGATAAACTTTTGCTCTAAAATAAATTGGGGACCTAATATTTGATCACCTTAAATTTTGCATGGGATTTCCTATGTTGCGCCAGCCAATGCACCACCCTGTATATAAAATACTTAGATAACTAAACTATCAATAATAAGAAATATTAATTGGTATTATTAGGGCTTTGCATGGCCCTCCGCTTGCTTTGCTCGCTACGGGGGCTCAATCAACAATAAAAACTAATCAAGTGCTAACCAAAACTAACCAGCGCAGCACCGGAATGACAGGCAAAAACGCTACCTTCTACATCACCGAGGCGTTGCAGAAATTTTGCTAAAACGGTAAAAGGAACTAACCCAAACTAAATGAAAGATTCGAAAAATGGTCCATTCGAAGAATTACACATTCGAAAAATTGTCGATTATTGTCTTTTCGAAGAACTGTCTATTGGAAGAAGTGTCGTTCGAAGAACTGTCGTTCGAATAATTGCCATTCGAAAAACCATCCGGATTCAGGCAAGAAATACCTTAGACCTATTGGCTATGTGCGTTACACGACGCGACATCTGGTGGTACAAAATGTGGCGAATTTCTTGGCTACGTAAAACGTCAGGTACATCGGAAACGATTGAAAATTCAAGAAAAATTTTAGATTTTAGTGCAATATAATTAGTTTTGCAGATAATACGCTGATATATGAGAATATTTATCGATTCGACTGAAAAAAGTCAAGTTCGATATTGAATTTTGTGTGTATTCAGCAAAACTTCGTAGGTTATGAAAGCGTAAACATGAGAATATCATAATAACAAAAATAGCATTGTGAAATTGATACGATTAAAAATTCGGTTCATGAAGTTTTACTGAAATTACTTTAGAATGAATGATAGACAAACTGAAATTAAGTTATTAAATATATTTTTCGGGAATATTAGTGCTGTCCATTGCACTAATCATAAGAACCGGCTTCGAAAAAGGTTATGATACTTACCCTTGTTGGTTCTGGTGTCATTTTGAAGCATTTTTTGGGTTCTATGGAAAGATTATATCAAATGGGACACATTAACGCAAAAAAATGTGCGAATGCAGCACATTTTCTCAAAATAAATTGAAAATAAAAATTTAAATTTAACATACATTTTTTCCTAATAAACACAATTCCAGTACACTTTGTCCTAAGGTATGATCGCAGAAAGTTAATAATAACATAATATAAATCTTCTTTTCATACAAATTGCAAATAAAACTGTTTTTTGCACTTTAAAACCATAATATAATATTTATGAGATAAACGTCCACATGACTATTTCTTAAAACATCATTATATAGGTTGGTTTAGCACGGCTGTTGTACGGGTAGATGTTGCCAAGTGTAATTTCTATTTGGTTTTAAAATATAACAGTCTCGTGTTGAATATGTTCCAAAAGTACTGTGGGACGAAAACTTATAAATAATGATTCTTAATGGCCTTGTTTAATAAAATAACAATAATTCGTATATATGATTTACTAGAATTAGATGTTAGGCTAGAAGGGGGTCACTTTTAATAATATGTCATATAAACTAATTAATTTAGTTTATTGAAATAGATACAAATTTAAAAGATCATTTGGATTAGTTTAAGAGAGTATCACGCGTAGTGCGTTTATTTGTTACTTTGAATTAATTTTGATTTTGCGATGGGCGCGCGCGAAGCGCGCTCGCCTCAATGCGCTCCTTTGGCTAATTAAAGATAGTTTCGATAATTTTTGCTTAATCTGGAATACGTTAATTAGGGTTAGTTTAGGTTACTTTAGGTTAGTATGGGTTAGTTTTGGTTAGTCTGGGTTGGTTTTGCTTAGTTTTTGATAGCGAAGAGAAAATGTTGCGTAGCACGCTTTTCTTTTTATTTTGGTTAATTAGGGTTAGTCTGGGTTAGTTTTACTTAGTCTGGGTTAGCTTGCGTTAGTTTTGGTTAGTTCGGGTTAGTTTAGGTTAGTTTGGGTTAGTTTTGGTTAATCTGGGTTAGTTTTGCTTAGTATGGGTGAGCGCGCGTGGCGTGTTTGTCTCTTTACTTTGGTTAATTAGGGTTAGTTTTGGTTAGTTTTGATTAGTTTGGGTTAGCTTTGGTAAGCATGGGTTGGTTTTGGTCAGCCTGGGTTGGATTTGCTTGTTTTGGGATAGCCAAGAGAAAAGCGCACGTAGCGCACTTTTTTTTTACTTTGGTCAATTAGGGTTAGTTTTGGTTAGTATGGGTTTCTTTTGGTTAGTCTGGGTTAGCTTGGATTAGTTTTTGTTGGTTAAGGTTAGTTTTGGTTAGTATAGGTTAGTTTTGGTTAGGCTCGGCTGGTTTTGTTTAGATTGGAATAGCGAAGAGGCAAGCGCGCTACTTGTCTCTTTACTTTGGTTAATTATGGTTAGCCTGGGTTAGTTTTGGTTAGTCTTGGTTAGTTTGTATTAGCCTGGGTTGGTTTTGGTTAGTTTGGGTTAGTGCTGGCTAGTTTGGGTTAGTGTTGGTTATTTTGGGTTAGCTGTGGTTGAGTTACGACAAGCGTGCGTAGCGCGCTTGTCTTTTAAAATTATTTAATTTTATGACAAATATACTTGATCTAAGGCATTTAAAATGAACAAATTGCGTCGACAGTGTACCGTAAGTAAACTTTTATTACTTATATATACATGTATGGCTAAACAGCCAGAGTTAGGTTTGCTTAGTATGGGTTACTTTTGGACAATCTGGGTTAGTTTGGGTTAGTTTACGTTAGTCTGGACTAGTTTTGGTTAGTTTGGGTTACTTTGCATTAGTCTGAATTAGTTTTGGTTAGTTTGGGTTAGTTAACAGACAAATGGGAGCTTATTTGGTTAGTCTGAGGCATATAAAGAACAAGCGCGCGGTTTGCTCTTGTTTAGTTACTTTCACAAGTTGTTATTCTACTTTATGAAACATGCCCCTGCAATTTGCTTACTTGAAAATCAAGAAGGTTAGCCAAGTCTGACAACATTGCAAGTAAATTGTCATCATTAACGTCATATTGGGAGAGTTTTCGCATTTAAATGTCACTAAATAAATGGCCTCATATCTGAAATTTCTTTTTCATTTTTTGGCGTCAAAAGTGCTTCATCCGCAAATTTTTTTGCATTAATGTGTTCCATTTGATGTAATCTTTCCATTGAACCCAAAAAATCTTAAAAATCGACAGTGCTTATATGACATCAGACCCTTTTCGATGTATTCCACGTGTTTATTTGTATAGTAGCTGAATAAAGTTCCAAATTTCTCCGACTCGCGCGCACGATCGTTCGCCATTTCTCCCACTACCCTAACGCACAGGGCGAATAGCTACCAAAAAGAAGCCCTGGATGACTGGCGAATCTTATAAAAATAAAGATATCTCAAACTACAAACGTACATAACAACAGATCAATACGGAAATAAGAAAGGCTAAAGAAAGACATCTTAAGGAAAAATGCGAAAGGAAATAAATTCTGAAAAGTAGATACGACCTTTAACATGCATAAGAAAGTCAAAGAAGCTGCAGGCCTTTTTAAAACACAAACGAGTGGCAGTTTAACTGGTAAAAATGGCAAAAATATAATAGATAAAATAGTCAAAATAGGCGCCTGGAAAGACTATGTCGCGGAACTCTTTAATGACGACAGAGGTGGATGTCCTTATTTTTCTTGTGAAACAGAATTTTCTATTACCACATGCGAAGTGAAAAATGCCATATTATAGATAAAATACGGTAAGGCTGTTGGTCCAGTTGATTTCCACTCACATTTTCTGAAATTATTTGATGATGACGGTATAAAATGGGTGACAACAATCTTTAACTCCATATATAAGTTCGGAAAAATACCTCAAGCCTGGCTTAGGTGTACTTTTATAACTATTCTCAAAAAATCAAACGCAAAACAATGCAACGACTACCGCACCATAAGTCTCATGAGCCATTTATTGAAACTTTTCTTTAAACGAATATACAAAAATTGCAAACAACACATCGGATGAACCCAATTTGGATTCAGAAATGCAGTGGGGACCAAAGAGGCTTTATTTTGTATCCAAGTACTCTTCCAGAGATGCAGAGATGTCAATTGCGACATCTATGTTTGCTATATTAATTACCAAAAAGCGTCCAACACGACAAACTAATTGAAGTGCTGATGAGGAGGATTGGTCTGGAAAACAAAGACTTAAGAATTACAGCAAACCTATACTGGAACCAAACTGCCACCATTCGCATTGAAGGTGAAGAATCTGAAGATATTAAAATACAAAGGGGAGTAAGACAGGGGTATGTGTTGTCTCCGTTGCTGTTTAACCTATATTCCGAATAAATATTTAAAGAAGCTCTAAATGAAGGCATATTGGTGAACCGAGAATTTCTAATACTACCGACAACACGGTAGTATTTTCCATCAGTTTCCAAGGACTACAAGAGATAATGTCAAGAGTTACAACCACTAGTCAACAGTTCGGACTAAGTCTAAATACAAATAAAACGAAATACATGGTCATCAGTAAAAATCCAACACCAACAGGACAACAACTGGTAGATGGTAAAGCAATAGAGAGGGTTAACAAATATACATATCTTGGCACTATAACGAATAAACAGTGGGATCACTCAGTTGAGATTAAAGTTCGCATTGAAAAAGCCAGAGAACAGTCAGTTCGTAAAGATGGCAAAACTTCTAAAAAGCCATGACCTTAAGTTATCTACTAAGAAAAGATTTTTCCGCTGCTAAGTATTTCCGGTGCTGCTCTATGGGGTGGAATCGTGCACCTTCATAGAGGCTAGCAGTAAAAAACTGGAGGAGTTCGAAACGTGGCTGTATCGACGCATACTAAGGATTTCTTGGTCAGAAC
>MU181948.1:291914-352684 GCA_016904865.1 Pissodes strobi
GCGTAGCACCCAATCCTCCGAATTCTAAGTTCCAGAGTGAGGTCTGATCTTGTAAAATCATAGCCATGTTCAATCCTTCAATCGTCAGGGACGATAACTTTTATCATTTTCTGGGCTCATTTTTATGACAGGGGCACATACACTAAAGGGAGATCCTATGGCACTCGACGGAGCGGTGTGTGTGCGAAGATATTGATTGACACTGTTCTTAAATAGTTGCAGGTTGTAATTAGGGGGAAACAGATGTCCTGGGAGTGAGTTCCACATGGATGCAGTGCGCCGGACAAAGGAGTCCTTGTAAAGCGACGTTCTAGGTGTTTTCGGTTGTATGACGAACGTGTGCGCTCTAGCCGTCTGTCGTGACTGTTTGACAGGCGCTGCTGGATGCGGAATGATGCTGACCAAATCCTGCCGTGAAAATATCCATAAAACAGGGAAATCTCGGCCACATGTCTGCGGTGTTTCAGACTATCCAGATCCCGGGTCAACTCCGAGTCATCGACGAGATGCACATCTCTCTTCTGAATGGAGTCCAGTAGCTTTAGCGAGTTCTTAGGTGCGGTATCCCAGATGTGTGAGCAATACTCTAAGCGCCGTCTTATTTGCGCTTTGTAGAACAAGAGCAACTGTTGCGGTGTATACAGTTTTTGTTGCGAAATAGCGCACCAAGCTTCTGAGAGGCTGATTTTGCGATGTTAGTAACGTGGTCATACCAGGACATATGCTGTTGACCGAGATATCTAGTAGTCCAATAGGATGAAGGAGTGGTCGATCTTGCCATAATGATATCAGGGCACGACGTATTGGCTTTCCTGGAAAACGTGGCTGCTTGGGTTTTTGCAGCACTAAATAAGTTCGAACTTTTTCCAGATCTTAATTAATTGTTGTGATCTGCCCCTGTCTATGATTATAAGTGTCAGTCGCTGGTAAAGGTTTTTCTGACTAACAGAGTTGATGAAAGTATTGCGCCCTGAGGCACTCCCAAATTTATGGTGAATGTGTCTGAGATATGTCTATCAATTGCAATGAGCAGAGATTGGTCCTTGAGGAAACTGGCAAGCCAGCTGCAGAGAGACGCTGGCAGTCCGAAGAACGGTAGTTTGTTGAGCAATCCGTCATGCTAGCATGAACAACTTTATCTTTGGTTATTTCTCGACCTCTTTCAAATATTTTGTATATATCAGTGGTGGTAAGTGAGGTCGTCATCTTCAAAAATTATTGTAACATATTACTGTCATCTCACAAGCTTGGCTCCTACGCCTAGAATTATTTCGTATTTATTGACCCTTAGGATTGCAACATGAGGCTTTCTATATCAACTTGTCATCTTCTTAATTTTTCTATGAACGATAAAGATGTCATATTTTCCTTGAAGTCGTTCCATCTTTAGGCATTTTGTCAACATGTAATAATTTTTATTTTCTTTCTTAAATATTAACGATAAATTATCGTACCAAACCAATGATGACAAGGATTGCGATGCCACTTTTCATTGGCTTTTCATTTGTCATGGCTTGTCACTCCCATCGACCATTCTGAAATAACAACCATTACTTCCCATACTAGATTACCAGAACCATCATACATTTTGAAAAACTGGCTTCTCATTTATCCTAAATACCAACGATTAAATTAGAAGGATAATATATCGAATCATAAACTGGTTTACTTTGGGTTTATCGCTCCCATCAGTCATTCTGAAAACAAAAGTTTCTTATCTATCTTAAACACCAAATATTACACAGTCAGGGTTCATGTTTTTATTGAAGCATGGGATAAAAATTTAATGGAATGACCTCTTTGGTTCTGGCTCTAGGATATAAATCCCACAAGCGCTAATCAAGTGACTCTAAAGAAGCTGGAAAACTTAAAAATACTTAACCTTGCCAGGAACAAATCTTTTCCTGTTGTCACAAGCTCGAAATTGAAAAATGTACATGATTAGTAAGTACGAGTAATAACTTTACAAAAATGTCTCTACCACCTTTGACAGAAGAACGTGGCATCACGGCGACTGCAGCCAAGAAAAAAGCAAACTTGCCTGCCAAAATGTTTTCATCGCACTCTACTTTAAACGTCCCCCAAGGCAAGGCTCTCCCCACCATATCGAACATCAACACTACCATGGCAGAAGTAAAGTTTCATCACCGTGATTCGTAAAATCCTCAAAGAACTAGGTACACAGAAGGGATCAGGACCGGACGCAATACCTGCCATCGTGTTAAAGAACTGCGCCAACGAACTAACACCCATTTTTTCCAAACTTTTTTCGTTGTCCTACCGAAAAGGAATTTACCCATCTTCTTGGAAAGTCACTCGAGTGCAACCTATTCCAAAAAAGGCAAGAAAACACACACACTATCGCCCAATTGCCTTGGTTCCGATAGTTTCCAAAGTCATGGAACGGGTAGTCAATCAGCAACTACTCCAGTACCTTGAGGCTAACAGATTGATTAGCGATAACCAATACCGCTTTCACAAAGAGAGATCGACAGGAGATATATTGGCCTATTCCACTCATATATGGAGTAGGGCAATTGAGAACTACGGAGAATCTCGAGCGATTGTGTTGGATATTTCGGAGGCATTGAACAGAGTTTATCATGATGGATTGCTCAACAAACTACGGTCCTTCGGACTGCGAGACTCTCTCTGCGGCTGGTTTGCCAGTTTCCTTAAGAACCGATCTCTGCACATTGCAGTTGATGGACACATCTCAGACACATTCGCCATTAACGCGGGCGTGCCTCAGGGCGCAATACTTTCATCAACTCTGTTCCTCATCTATATTAATGACCTCTTGACCGAAAGCAGTTTTGCAGATGATAGTACTCTTGTATCTCAATTTTGATCGACAAAACCTTTACCAGCGACTGATACATATCACATGAGCAGATTGCAGGAATTAATCATGATCTGGAGAGGGTTCGAACTTGGAACGACAGAAATTTGGTCCAGTTCAATGCAGCAGAAACTCAAGCGGCCACGTTTACCAGGAAAGCCAATACGGCATCATTATGGTAGGATCGACTATTCCTTCATCCTCGTTAATCGAACTACTGGGTGTCTCGGTCAACAGCAATATGTCCTGGCATAACCACATTTCTAACATCGCAAAATAAGCCTCGCAGAAGCTTGCTGCGCTATTCCGCAACAAAAGAACTGTATACACCGCAGCAGCTGCTTTTGCTCTACAAGGTGCAAGTAAGACTGTGTTTAGAATATTGCTCACATATCTGGGATGCCCCACCGAAGCGGACCCTAAAGCTGCTGGATTCCATTTAGAAGAGAGCTGTGCGTCTCGTTGGCGATCCGGAGTTGACACGAGATATGGATAGTCTGGAACACCGCAGACATGTGGCCGAGCAACGTCTGTCAAACAGTCACATAGAATGTTCAGAATAGTAAAACAGCAAAAAGCTCGTGCACTCCAATCCAAGCTTTGTATTTATCTTTCAAAGTTAAATTCTGTAGGACCAAGACCGAAGAAACAAAATTTAAAAAAGTCAATGATTCTGGTGGCGAAAA
Source organism: Pissodes strobi (assembly GCA_016904865.1). NCBI lineage: Eukaryota > Metazoa > Arthropoda > Insecta > Coleoptera > Curculionidae > Pissodes > Pissodes strobi. The sequence goes on from MU181948.1 coordinate 295,443, forward strand.
TGGGAAAGAAATTTTCTCAAAGACAGCAGTTACTATATCTCGTACTGGATTATTAGCATAAGAGTTCGACAGATTACCATTATCACCATACGTTTTGAAATCGAGGGCTATTACCTTATGTTAAATACCAACGAATTATGACAAATCACAAGGATTCGATTTCGAGAAATATAATCGGTTGCTTTTGCATCACCAAGATCCACAGGTATTACGAAAAATGAAGGCCTTCCATTTATTTTAAATAATAAGCATTATTTTTCAAATTAGATTACGAGGATGAGAGCATCGATATACAAACTGAGTTGCTTTGGCTTTGCCAAAGCCATCATTCATTCTGAGAACTAAAGTTTCTCATGTAACCTAAACGCTAGCTATTAAACCTCACTACGGTTTCGAGAAATAAAATAGGTAACTAATGCTATACTCTCATCAGGCATTATGAAAATTAAGGCTATTTAACCTAAATTCTTACGATTATTTATAAACTAAATCATAAAGCACCATTTCAAGAGAAATGCTTTGGTTTTACTCTTACCATGGGGTAATGTGAAAAACACGGACTTCTTATTTATCCTAAACACCAACGATTAATTTTGTGATTAAATTAAGTTGAGATATTGAGAGATAGGTTGGATTACTTTGATTTTATCACAGCCGTCTCACATTTGTGTTTACTTTAGTGTTACCACATCCATCAGACCATTTTGAAAAACAAAAATTCTGGATTTATCGTATACACATACACCAAGGACTTATTCCCATATTAAATTATGCCGACGCGATTTCGTGTGATTACTTTTTAGGTAACCGCTGGGAATTTTAAAAACCAAGGCCCTAAACAGCAATGATTAAAATAATAATTGTCTTCCCACTGCATTCACGAAACCAAGCTGTTTCATATCAAGTTTATGTGATTAGCTGCTTGGAAATTCGCATAATAATCTGATGGTGTTGGCTTTCGGATAATTGCAGGAAACTAATCATCTCGAGACTATGAGGTATTATATTATATCAGGCTGTAAGCGATTGATTACCAAGTTTCAAAGCAGTTTCGTTAACTATTTCCGTAGTTAATAATATAGAACTATAGTTCTAAAACATAATGATGAAGGACTTCTAAAATTTTAATCGAATTAGCCGAATTCCAGAGTGTAGGTAAATTTAACCCGTGGACATGTGTCTGTTAAGGAATGGTCCTGTCCGGATCCAGTGTAAACTGTTATATTAATAGAGATGTAAATAAGGGGTTTTATCTTCACGCCTTGTTAAAAGTCCTGATAACGGATGATTTTAAACAAAATTGTTCCATCATAACCAGTTTCCATTCTACACTGCTGAAATAAATTTAATGATGCCCATACCAGTGCCAGTCCTGACCCGGATTTGGGAAGTACTATGAGAGCTTAATTATGGCCTCAGAATTAATTCGAATTTTAGGAGAAGATTGGACAAACTTGTGATCATTTATGGGAAAAGCGAAAACAAAATATGTCTTGTCTATTAAGGCAGATGCTATTAAATACAAATATTTGTTAAGTATTGCTTATTATGCTATTTTTTATTAAAGAACATTTTCTTCGAATTTGACCCTAGCGTAAGTATAAAATCACTTGAACACAAACCGTGTTCACAGATCGTTTATTATTATCTACTGCTATCCAGGTAGCCCAACGTAAAGAGTTTCATAGCCTCTAAATGCACGACTGGTACATGAATACTAAAGAAATCAATGGATGTCATATGTGTATAGAAAGGGTGATATTTACAACGCTATAATTGAAGTGGCTGTTATAGTAACCTGTCTTTTTATCTGATAATCTTTTGTTAAACCGTAATTTATGCGTTATTGTGATAAGTTTAATTGATTTTGGCTTCAGACAGCTCCAATATAAAGATGCAAACATATGGTGGGTCATATACGTCGTATCAATTTCATCATTTCTGGGCGATTGTTGCTTGAATCTATACAGAAAATGGTTATAAGCGTTGGACGTTATTTATTTTATGTACAGGTGACATGCAATCATTAAATATTATCCTCCCATTATGACATAATATCTGTGTAAAGGCATGGTGCTGCTATAAAATCCCACCGATGTTAGAAACGAAAATAACTAAGCAGTATAATAGGAAGAAGTAGCTTTAACTTAACTGATTTAAAGGATGGATGTACTTAAGAATATTCCTCATTATCATAATCACACGACCTATCTTTAAACAGAATAAGTGCGGAAACATAAACAATATTTCGGATTTCAGGTTTTCAGATGTAAAATGAAAGTTTAAACACTTAAGTCGTCGCACTGATTGGAATGATCCACAATACAAATGGGTATTAAAGAAATATTCATATCAAGGCTTGTAAGTGTCTAATACTCTCCTTCAATTGCCATTCAAATAATTTTTGAAGCTTGATTCCTTTTACTTCATTTTGGTGCTTATTTTACATATTTCATTATTCCAGTATTAAAATTCATAAACAGACTGATGCGTTGTACGACCAAGCTATCTTCCGCACGTTAGGTATAGTCCTTTTAAACGCAAAAGCCAAACGGTATAATATCTGTCGCTTTGATTTCCCGGGCTATTTTACATAAATTATTCATAGCCGGAAAACAGGGAGGGGAAAATTAACGGTATAACACATTATGGTATTTTAGAAATATAAAATTTAATAAAGGCGGTACCATAATAAATACTTTTAACGGAAGTAAGAGAAAATTTACGAAAGCGAAAAAAATACCTTTCTTTATTCAATACGTTTATTCTTCTACTGAATAAAAATCAAGTTTTGCATAAATAGCTTACGTAACTTAGTCTTATTGACTTCGATAGAAAATGCTTATATAGCAATGATATAGTTGATGTAATGATAAAAAATTTGAAATACGATCGTTTAAAAGAAAATCCTAAGCATACCTCTTTTTAATTTCTTTAATATAATACAAAATAAAATCTATGAAACTTGTAATCAGCCTTAAGCGTTGGGAGATAATTATGTAACACGATTTGACAGGCGGTCCATATGCCAGGATCACTCAAGGTGTGGGTCTATGTGTTTTCAGTTAGGTGAAGACGCCACTAAATTTTTAACTAGGAATATATCAATAATTTTTACTCATTGAAATTCGGGCAGTAAAATTTAGATAAATAGCCTAGAATGACAATTAGAGATAACAGGTATTCACTAAGAAAGGGTACGTTTGACACTAATTTACCAAAATAAACATCGGGTTCACAATTAAATTATTTATTTAAATATTAAAAACTTTCACAAACACTCCAAAGGCAATTAATTCTATTATCTTATGTATAGCTTTAAAAATAACCAAGTTAAAGGGGGTTCTCCATTTATAATGAATAACCCTGTACATACCTAATATATGTAAATAAACCATAGCAAAAAAATTATAATAAATGTTATAATAATTAAGTATATACTTATCGATCCACTGGTTGGTTTGTCTTTTAGGGCGTTCAGAAATTACACTTTCACTATATTCATTACCAATATTAATATCAGGTAAAATTGTCAACAATTTCAGAGATCTTCTCGTTAGAATTTTCTAAATTATCAGAAATCTGTGACTCCTTACAATAGAATTTTTTGATTGAAATATCACTTCCATGAAACGAAATTAAGAGAGGGGATTTCTACTAAATAAATGGATTTGGCGATTTTCCGTGTAATGATACCTTTAATCCAAGATGTTTTTAGTACATTACCGTAATCCCTAACATATACATTTTCACTTATTTCAAATTCTACCATTTGCATTTCATTATGATAATTTTGTTGCTGTTTTTGTTTTGTTAGAACGTGTTTTTTAATGTGGTTATCTGAAGAAGCTTTTTTTTGCCACTTAGAAGCAAATTATCAAAATGAGTTCGCAATTTCCTATTAAACATCAAAATTGCCTGTGAAACACCAGTGGTAGAGTGGGGTGTATTTCTAAAATCGATTAGAAAATTGCATAAAATTTTATTTACATCCAAACTATTCTTGCTACCCAACGCATTTTTTAGAGCGCTCTTTACCGTTTTCACAATATTTTCAGTCGCTTCACTCGAGGACGGATGAAAAGGGGGCGAAGTGATATTTATTTATTTATTTATTTATTTATTTAGTACTTACATGCACACCACAGAGCAAAGCTCCAAATGGTACGGAAAGAGTTAAAAACAATTAATCGTAGGACATTATATAAAACATTTGCAACACTTAACATTCAATAGATATTCGATAATAAAACGTGTAAGAAGAATAAAAAAAAGTTCAAGACACAATACGCTTCAGTGAGTTGAGACTTATGTTAAAAATATCTAGGTGGTTAAACTTGTCGTTGTACATTGTAACCATTTGATCCACAAATGCTCTTTGTCCGTAGTTGGTTCGGTGATAATGTTGGTGGAACAGTTGTTGGTGTCTTAAAGTTCTCGCTGGTATCTTGAGGTATAGGAGTCTCAGTAAATCGGCACAATCAATCTTCCCGTTGATCAGTTTATGAAGAAAAAACAGAAGCTGGTTCTCTCGTCTAGCTTGCAGCGATTTAAGACCGCAGAGCAGGAGTCTAGTGTCATAGGAGAAATCGCGATAGGGGAAACGATGTTTATACAATAAATATTTAACAAATTTATTCTGCACCCTTTCGAGCCTAGATATGTGACACTGGTACTGCGGGGACCAAATGGTGCTGCAGTATTCAAGTATACTGCGCACTAGAGAGTTGTAAAGTGTCGTAATTGCCCTGGTGTCCGTCATCAGTGCAGTGTTCCTCTTTATAAATCCAAGCAGCCGCAAGCCTCTCGAAACTATTTGATCCACATGTAAAGTGAATGACAGATCTTTGTCAAACAACACCCCTAGATCATTAAAGACAGTTACCAATTCCAGAGTCTCACTATCGATGGTGTAATTGTGGTCAATTTGATTCATCCCCTTGTAAAAGCTAATTTTTTTACATTTCTTGACATTTAGTTTTAGGCAGTTTTTCTTGCACCATAAAACCAGGCGCTCCAGATCTTGTTGGAGTCCGGTGGACGATGTTTCCGCAATATTATAAAATTTTAGGTCATCGGCGTACATAAGAAAGTCCGATTCTTCAAGACATGACGAGATGTCGTTGACAAATAGGGAAAACAGAACTGGACCAATGTGGGACCCCTGAGGCACACCCGACAACACCTGGATCTCCTTAGATGTAGCCCCGCCCATGAGTACACGCTGCCGACGATCCGACAGGTAGCTTGTAACCCAGTTCAAGTAGTGAGCGCCAATTCCAATCTTTGAGAGCTTTATGAGAAGCAGCTCATGGCAAACACTATCGAACGCCTTAGATATGTCCGTGTATATAACATCGACTTGCTTTCCCATCTCCAGACTGGTAACTAGGAAATTTTGATACACCGCTAGGTTGGAATTTGCTGAACGCCCCTGGAAAAAACCGTGCTGATTTTCGGTTATATAGTTTTTGTAGGTACGGAAGATCTCATCTGTCAGATATGCTTGATACTATTACTTATTAAATAGTTAGAAAACTCCTTAGAGCAGAATGTTTTAGCATTGTCAGAGACCAAGAAGGCCAAATCAGGCAAAAACCGATCTCAGTATTTCAACTGTATTTTTGACGTTTTATTATTGAGGGAAAATACTTCAACACATTTGAAAAATGCATCAATTAAAATAATAAATCGCCTATTTAGGAATGGTCCCATAAAATCAATGTGCACGCGCTCCTATACTCCTGCTGGCCAAAGTCAATGGTCAACTTTCGCCTTAGGAAGGTTGTTCGTATATAAACAACAACTTTCATAATTATTAGCCAAAATTTCAATATCTCTACCAAAGTTTACAGAATTAAAAATTCTGTAAACTTTGTCTCTACTAAGTCTTGGCCACCAAAAATAAGAACACGCGAGGCTCGTCATTTTTGCTACTCCCATGTGAGATAAGTGTAATTTATTTAACAGATTTTGCTGTCAATTTTTGGGAATAATCAGACGGTTATTCCAAGCTCAACTAATTTCTTATCCGATAATATGGTTATAAATTTTCATTTATTTGGTGTGGCCAATTGTCAGATTTTATATATTTTTTATTTTTACAATTAATTTGTCCTTAAATGAAGCTTCTCTAATTACATTAAAATCTATTGGAAAATCTGAGTTATTTGAGAAATAATTAAGAAAATTTATATCGACGTTATTCCAATCCTGTCCGTTTTTTTATGGGTAAACGCGATAAACAATCAGCGCAATTATTTTGCGATTTTACAAAGTGTTTTTTGCACTGATAATTGATAATTTGATAAAATTACATTCATCACGAAACACTATAAATAGGAAGTATTTTACTAAACTAGCTTTATAATAAATCAATAAGATAACCGGTGAAGTAAATATGTATAGATATAGCCGGTAAATATCAGAATTTATAAACGAAGTGAGTACTAAACAAAAATAAGCTAAATGAATCCCATGGTAGCAATAATATTCTTGTATCACTAAAAAGTTAATAAAGACTTACCAAATCAATGAAATAATTAATGAGGTAAATATATATAGATCTAAATGGTATCTATAGGTAAAAACGAATTGATTAAAATTAATCTCATGGTAGCGATAATATCAATATACCAATAAGCATTTACTAGAGCCGGTAAGTATCTATGCTTAAAACGAATTGGGCTCAGGTCGATCCCGGTTTTAAGCCGAAAACTTACAGTAGCAAATTACAGCTAAATAATACCCGTTCACTGCTATGGGGCGTAAGGCTGATCACAGTAAAAACTTATTGTTCTGGGCGGTAAGTGTAATACACGAGTAATTCAAGTAATCAGGAAAGCATTATCGATATACTTACTATTTAAGGTAATGCTATATCGTTGATAAGGAATGTCAAAATTAAATAATCGACAAAGACAATTAGGGGTAGGTTAAAAATAAATCAATTAATTATCAGGACTTTAGACATAGATATGATATCAGGTATGATAATTACAGTAAAATTACATATCTTTGAAGAAAATATGGTAGAAAAACGGCATAGATATGATGATATGATAATCAATCAAAAATATGCTACCGATCGAAAAACCGAATGAATTACAAATATATGGAAGTCTTTGACGTCATATTTCTAATAAATGTGACCGTATGATAGGAAAATATAAATTTGGTCAATGTTAAGGGGAGATATATATACTTACACATAGTATTTTCTAGCTTTCGTGAGCAGCTATGGTCATTGGTCATCATGGTATTATCAAATAAAACGCAAAGTAGAAAATTACTTAGCTCTATTATACCTACTTTCTACCTCCTGTAGCAATCTCTCGCCCTCCAAATTATACAATTTATTTAAAAGTTATTAGCCATGCCAAAAATCGATTGAAACCAAAATATTAGTTTGCGTGCTTGCATTGTTCTTCTGGTGTTATTGCTAAAAGTAAGAATATTGCTCACTAATTTTCAATTTAGTTCTTATCACTTCTTTATAGAGAATTTTTACGTCAGAGATCGTCAAGCAAAACTCCAATAACCTTTACCAGACCTGGATAACTAAAAAAATGATAAATTATTACACAGTTGTTATATACATAAATAACACGGTGAAAGAATCCGTTCTGATATATAAGTAGGTGAAGAAATAATAATTAAAATTTAAATGACGATTAAGTCATTAAACATAATTTAAGCCGATTAACTGATAAAATCTCTCTACCCAGGATATTCAGTTAACAGCATAATATGTCTTATTTACTACCGAAGAAAATAAACTGGCAGTAAAGAAATAATTATTAATTTGAGTAGCTCGATTTAAATATTGATTTAATATGTTATTGACCTAATCCAAGGCATTTAGTTTAAAAGAAGAACGTTTCAATTGGGTATTCTTGAACGCAAGTTGTTCTTTGGTGCTGCTCATGAAAGTAATGTAGGGCATTACTTATCGCAATATTAAAATAAAAACTTTGAGGAAAGAAATTCTCAAATTTCCAGAAAAATTATTGTCAATCGTATTATGATGAATATGTAATATAAGCTAATTGAGATAACAACCTAGGATCTGCGATGATTAAAACCTAAAATCTGTGCTCGATTGAGTACTAAAAATTAACTCCATATAGGGTGGAATTTTCAGAAGCTTTTAGTATGAAGGTGTTAAATCGAAGGAATAAGAAAAATCTTGCTTTGATAAATGTTTAATAAAAGTGTAAACAAATAGTAAACATTCTAGCTTCCTAGGATCATGATCATATTGGATGCATGTAATGAACTATTAATATAATTAGCGACTACTATTCTTACTGCTCAGTGGAAGAAGAAGAATGAAAATTGCCATGAATTTATGATCTTTAGTAATTCTTTCGGCTATGGTTATGGATGGCAATCATGAAATTCCAAATTATTTTTTTTGCTATACATTTTCCTAAAATCCACTGTTGGAATTATGTCAGACTTTGATAATTTTGATAAAGTTTTGAGAATATTCAACCTATCTGCAGAACGGGTTTTCAATTTTTACACCGACTATATTTGCATTTTATATACACATTGTTTGTTCCTTACTTCTAAAAACCTGATGGGAAATACGTTGGGTACTGGAACGCTACACATTTTCATGTTTTTCTATTTATTCTGCTAGACTAAAACCAACAAACAAAAAACTCAGTCTTACGACAGCTCTACAGGATGTGTCATGAAAATTGACCTTAAATGTTATATATTTGCCTAACAATTTAGTAGAGGAGCATATGGAGTCCCAAAGAAATTTAGTGTAGATATGTTGAAACACAGTTTATTTTACATTTTTTTAAGCTTTGCATGCGATATTCCTGAGAGCAAAAGAAACCGCTTGTTGCTTGAAATTATATCATATTTTCTCATTATCCTAATTTGCACTTTTCAAATTTTAATCTACATTTTCATACTGAAAATAGAAAACGAGCATGTATTTAAAAATATTAAAATTGACGAATGAGTGAATGCCGAGGAAATTCCTACTAAGTCCTCCTTTTATTTATTCATCTTTTGTGAGGAAAAAGTTGATACTAAGTTCACCGATATTTTCTTCATCTATGCAATTCATCTAAACACATTTGTCGATTTTTGAAGGAAGGTGAAAAAATCGATGTGATCCATCGATCTTTAATACAAAACACATTTTCTGCTATTTTACCTATACCTTCAAACCTACTGAACACGAAAATGCACGCCGTTTTCTCAGGAAACGATTAGTTTTTGAAATGTGAAAATTGATTACGATTTTGTACAGTTTTTAACTGAATTTTGAGATGGCTTAAAGACGTGAAACATGTTTCCATTTTTATGGAAATGATTAGTTTTCGAAATATGATTTTTATTATAAAATTTATTAGATCTGCTTACACCGTTTAACTCGACTTTGAGAACCTATAAAGCAGGTGCAACATGTTAGAGAAGTTTGAATATTTCATGATTTGTAGAGTCATTCCTTCTCTCTCGAGCAGTGAAAAAGGCAGTTTTCTTTTATATTTGGTTAATTTCGATTTTTAAGGTTTCTTTGCGATTTTTTTTTGTAAAAAACTGGAATCGGAACAGACTACAGAAAAACTAAAGATATTTTCATCATCTACTAGTTAGAGTTAGTTTGAAAATATATTTTTGAGAATTTTAATTTCTAGTTATTGGGAAAAATTACATTTCCTGCTACTATGCCTATACCTGCTGAAAATGAAAAAGATTGTTTTTTTCAAGAAACGATTAGTTTTAGAAGTACGATTTTTTTAAAGCTAATTACAGTATTTTACGCTATATTAAGATCTTAGGGAAGACGTGAAATATGTTAGAACAACTTGAATATTTCAAGTTGCACAGAGCCATTCCTTCTTTCTAGAAGAGTGAAAACAAGTTTCTGCGTTATTGGGTAATTTATACGTTTTTTTTTTCGCAAAATGCTTGTGAATAACTGGATATCCGAACCTATTAGAAGAAAACGATTGACATTTGCTTCATATTATTATATGCTATCGACTTTGTCAGTGAACACATTATCGGAGATTTAAAAAAAAAATCAATTTTGTTTATCGACACATCGATGTTTGAATTTTTGAGAAAATTTATTAGGTTTTCCAGATACGAAATGATCACCGTTTTGCGAACAAACGATTAGTTTTCAAAATATGATTTTTTTATATAAAATTGATTACAGTTTCTTACTGGAACTGGAGACCATAAAAAAGGCGTGAAATATGTTAGAGCAGCGTGAACATTTCTAGATTAATGGAGTCATTCCTTCATTCTTGAACAGTGAAAGTAGCAGTTATCTATTGTATTTGGATAATTTTGAAATCTCGATTTTCCGGAAGTCTGGAGTTTTAAACCTTTTTTTCGCGAATTTCTGTGATTAACTGGAAATTGGACCAGACTAAAGAAAAACTAACGATATTTTCTTCATCTGCGCTATCGACTTAGTTAGTAAACACAGTTTCGTAGATTTTAACAATTTTCAGTTTTTGAAGAAAGGATAAAAAAATTGGGCATCTCGCTTTTTAATTTTTGGGAAGAGTTATATTTTCTGCTACTAAAGTATATATTACTTTCGCTGGATACAAAAATGATCACTGTTCTCTGGGGAAACGGTTAATTTTCGAAATATAAATTTGATTGCAGTTTTTTACTCAAATCTGAGGCTCTATAAACGACGGAAAACATGTTAAAGCAGCTTCTGTATTTATAGTCTTACCTTCTCTCTTGAATGGAGACAACAATAGTTTTTTTTATTATCTTTGGTTCACATTTAAATCGCGATTTTCCAAGGGTCTGCCGTTTTGAACGTTTCTTCGTAAAAGTTTTGTGAATTACTGCAAATCCACATAGACTAGAGAAAACTAATGATATTTTTTCGTCATCTAGGCTATCGACTTAGTAAACACTTTTTGTAGATTTTAAAAATGTTTATTTTTGAGGAAATTTGCATTTTCAGCTACTATACCTATACTTTCGAACTTGCTGAAAATAAAAAGCACTACCGTTTTCTACGATCATTTTTCAGAATATGTCTTTTTTATAAAACGTATTTCAGTTTTTTACTCGAATTTGTGACTCTACGAAAGACGTGAAACATGTTAGAACAGCTTGAATATTAAATTTAAATGTTTATAGAGCCATTCCCTCTTTTACGAGCAGTGGAAACAGCAATTTTTTATTATGTTTGGTTAAGTTTTTAAATCGCGTCAAAAGTTTCTAGCCTTGAACGTTTTTTTTCGCGAAATTTCTGTGAATAACTGGAAATCCAGACCCAGTAGAGAAAAACTAATGATATTTTCGTCATCTACGCTATTAAACACATTTTCATAAATTATAAAAATTCTCGTTTAAAAAAAAAAGACGAGGCTTCCTTGCATATGAGCACTGGGCAAAATTTTAGGCTTGGGGGACTCAAACCAGAGATGGCATGTCCAGAGTTAAATTCTATCACCAGTTTGAGGTCATTACAACAATTTTAAAATGATGCTGAAATTGATTTTTCATTTTCTGATAACAAATTAAAATTTTTTGTCAGAAGACTTTAAAATCGACAAATATTGACTTGGACTTCAAATCTATTATGTAATACAATTTTTGGACAAAACTTTATTATCAGCTCTGTATAATATCTAAATATCCCTATTAGTACGAAGCGGCACATTGTCGTGAATTTTTATTGATTAGAATCTTGAAAGCTCATCAAAATCCGCAAAATCGTTTTCAAACTGTAGCAATTTAAAAATGATGGTAAAATTGTGTTTTTCGCTTTTTTTGCGAATTTCTTAAAATATGATTTTTTTTTATAAAATTGTTTGCGGTTTCTAACTCGACTTTAAAACTATAAAAATGATAGAGCAGCTATAATATTTCATTCTTTATTTTCTTAAAAAGTGAAAATAGAAGTTTTGTTGTCTGAATTTTCAGAGGGCCTGCAGTTTTCAACATTTTTTTTTCGCGAAAATTTTGTGAATAACTGGAAATCCGGATCGATTAGAGAAAAACTAATATTTTGAATTTATATCATAAGTTTTCATTGTCTAAATTTTCGCTTTTCAAATTTCTACTATATTTGTTTCTAAAAATCTTAGATGGTTGACGAATAAGTGAATGCTGCGGAAATTCCTATTAATGGAAGACGACAAATATGATCAGATCTCTTTGCAACTTCTTTTAGTTATACATCTTCTAAAAAGCGTTTCTAATAAAAAAAATAATAAGTTCACGAACTTGGCCATTATGTTCCAAATATTCGAGATTCGAATAAAAATTGACAATGCATATTCAGAATTGGTACGTAGTATGGCAAGCCGCATAATAAATTCGGTTTGGGTCTGATAATAGGATCTCAGTTCGTCAAGAGAAATGGGTAAAACGCGAACTAGAAGAAAATCCCAAACAAAAGACAACCAAGTTAGTCGACATAAAAACATGTTCATTATGGATCGAAATCCCAACATATGGGCAAATTCAATATTCAAAAAAATGTCGTACGGTATTATATTGAAGATAAATAAAAGAAATATTTATTTTGATAATAATCAAGATTTTCTTTGATCGTGTGCATTACTTTCATCATCTTCCTGCCCCCTGGATCCCAGGCTTAATCTAGAGTCTCCACATTACCCAGTGAAATAAAAAGGGTACCGATCGCAGTCGAAGATATGCAGATGATGCAAGTAATTAACGGTATTCACAGAACACGTAAAGGGAACAGATTTTCCACTGACCAGTATTACTCCATGTGAAGAAATAAAGCTCTTTAGAATCAAATGAAACCCGTCATAAAACTGTCCCACCTTCATAAATTAAACGACCGCGATCATAAATCACAACCCGGCATATTTTATGGACGAATAATTGAGATTTACAAGTCATAAAATAAAAATTATCAGTTTCCAACTGTGGGTGATCAAAAATTAATTTAAATATTATCCTCAATACAACAAAACAGATCGTGCTTCGTAAAGTTTTCAATTGCGGGTATTTATGACTTATTAATTTTATTTTTTATTACTGTTGGATATGTACTTATTTGGAGTGAGGTAATATTTGCAATGTGCAAAATCCGTTAAGTGACATGAGTAGAAGGTCCCAAAAACCGCATCGACCTCATTAAAAATGCTAAATTAGTGATTTTTTTTGTTTGAAAAATGTACTCTTTAAGTGTACGTGGCGGCCAGCCCACATTTTTCAAGAAATCAGTCTCAGTTGCGTAAACCTCGGATCCTCTGCTAGATTGACAAATATGAGGAAAAATATACAAAAATATTTTGACATGACGTTTATGTTAAAATATGCAGATTTATACATTTAAGTGCCTGAAATGTCATTGAAAACGGTTTAAAGCAGGAAAAATCGGGCAAGATCGGAAAATATGGGCATTCTTTAGTGATTAGAGACAGTTTCTAGTTGATTTTATGGCAGACTTAGAAATGAAATTTTATTTTTGACATACCGAAGCGTATAGGTTTTGTGAAAAGTAAGTAGATTTATTTGCCAGAAATGTAATTTAAAATGATTTGAAGATGGGAAAAGAGGCCATTATCAGAAATATAGATCTTTTTCAAGCGATAAGCAGCGGTTCCTGTCGATTTTATGGCAAATTTCTAGGTGAAATTTTAATTATAATATCGAAGCTGTGGCAAGTAATTTCAAAATATAGAATACAAATAAATACTTCTTTTATCTTGAAATTTTCACTCCTGTCGTGTGATCTTAAGCGCTCACCATTTTTTCTTTGTATTTGAATAACAAATAATACAACATATACGACTTCCATGTTTCAACAACAATGTTATATCTATAATACGTGATCGTAAAAATCAAGCGCTTTTGCCATTGCCGCGCATGATCGATCACCACCTCCCCACCCAGCAGCTGCAGATAGCGAATAGGAATTTTGTCTATATAATTCGCCCCTGGGACAAATAAGTTTCAAATGATGATATATATAAAAAATATTGATTAAAGTAGTTTCTATAAATCACCTTAAATGTTTTTAAATTTCCTGTATTAATATTGATTCTATTAGTTCAAATATTGTCCTCAAGTTTCTATTCTAAGGACCTGCGATACTTTTTCTGCTGTAATAGGTACTGTAGATAGCAATTCCTGTAATATAAGCTGAGTTGAAAATAATTCCGCACAGCTCGCTTCTGAATGGAATCCAGCAGCTTTAGGGTGTACTTAGGTGCGGCACCTCAGATGTGCGAGCAATATTCTAAGCACGGTCTTATTTGCGCTTTGTAGAGCAAGAGCAGCTGCTGCGGTGTATACAGTTTTTGTTGCGAAATAGTGCACCAAGCTTCTGCGAGGCTGATTTTGCGATGTTAGCAACGTAATCATGCCAGGACATATTGCTGTTGACCGAGACACCCAGTAGTCCGATTGACGAGGATAAAGGAATGGTCGATCCGGCCATAATGCTATCAGGGTCCGCCGTATGGGCTTTCTTGGTAAACGCGGCTGCTTGGGTTTTTGCTGCATTGAACTGGACCAAATTCCTGTCGCCCCAGGTTCGGACCTTCCCCAGATCTTGATTAATTGTTGTAATCTGCTCCTGTCTGCGGTGATAAGTCTCAGTCGCTGGTAAAGCTTTTTCATAATACCTTTCTGAAAACTATCATTTTCGATGTCTCTGTAGAGCAAAAAACTAAGTCTTTTCGGTATGCCCGCACGGGAAAATCTTTCCGGTGCGGGCGCACGGGAAAAGTTTTCCCGTTTCCTAATTTCAAGTCCTAAATTTGCAGCTATTTAGTTACAAAATAAGCATAAAGTATAATAAATTTGGTTAAAATTAGACAGCGATGCAGTATGTAAAATTAATTTAAGACATTTTAGCCTCAATAGTCTAATGTTTAAGTAAAATAATTTTATTTATTCTGACCTTACTTGTCTCAAATATATCAAAACTAGCTGCTTATTCAATCACAATAATGCATACAAACACATTTCTATAGCCACGCTTGATAAATATTAGAAACCTGTGTCTTGCTTGTCTTCCAAGTTTGACGCTTGCTTACATTTTAATTCAAAACGTATTGACATGATTTTTGATAAATAAAATAATAATAATTTTATGTTTGCGTTTTGATTTCAGAGAGGTATTATGAAAAATATCGTTCATTACACGTCTAGAATCAGCTTTTCCCGCTCTTGCACGACTGTCGTGTGTAACAGGCTGATTTGGCTAGTGTAAAAGATTTTAAAGTTCATTTTAAATGCTACATTTAGCAACAAAAGATGCTATATTTTGCGGTGATAATTATTGAGTAATGACCTCTTCCGTTAATTAATTCTAAATTTATTAATTCGATTTGTTGTCAATAAGCTTAAGGTTGCTGCATTTATTAATGTAAACTATTTTTATTCTACCTTTAGGTTAATGATATATTTGTACTAACTTTTATAACACTGTGGCCTTGAGTAGCTGTTCTGATCATCCCTTTCTCTTATGTTGCCCTCAGGCAGTTTGTGACTATAATTATTTTAGTTCATAAGCGAGCCACAGATCGCTTAGGTTTGATCAAATCACTAAAATAGGATATTATGTTATTAGTATAACTTTGCTTAATTTATATTACATTAATTATGTTTGCTGACCATTCTATATTTTTAAGAATTGGGTTAATAAAACCTACTGTAAAGCCTCATTGGATCCGTCAAATTCATATTCTACTTTCGGTTTAAGCATTTCATATCTTTGTTGGACCTCTGATTTGCTTGGGAATCTCATATTTATCTTTCGACGCGGCAGGCAGAGCTATCTTCCCATAATTGTTGCGTTCGATTTGGATTTTTAAAGGTTTATTATTTCGTTTAGGAATATTTCCTAGTACTTCTTAAAAAGTTTAATTTTAGCTTATTAATTTTGTGCTTCCGCCGTCGTTTTACAACCACAATAAACGAGAACTAAGTCGATTATTATCTTAGAATTATTCCTCGTACCGAATCGTTAGGCATTTCTCGGCCCTACAATTTTTTCTTCCTGATTCGATGTATTTTCTCTAATTTCGTAGAAGGCAAATTGACTTAAACGGATAGAGAGTTCTTCTAGAAATACCCATCGGTGTGATGGGAAGCATTTTGCTTTAGTGCAGTCATAGTGGACTCAACTTTATGTATTGTGTTAATACTACCATTCTAGGGGATCTGGGAGTGAGTCCCTAATCAGTGCTCGACACTACAAAGTTATTGGGATATTCGTAATGCACTAGGTAAGCTTTTTCCGGAACTATTTTTTTTGTTGCTTGTGGAACACATGGCCGCCATAACGCTATGGGATATTTTCCATTATTTCTAGAGGCCTTCCGAGCTCATCTTACAAGATCGAGGCCGTTGATTCTCCAGCCAACCTCCGACTCAAGAGGGGTAATTATTGCTAAAATTTTTTTGTCGAATTTAACGATCTAATTGCCTTATCTGTGTTAACCTTTTTTTTACATTGACCACCATTTGCATTGCATTCCATGAGATATTTTACCTATTTCCTTTTATCCTATCTGAATTTTTATTTTAATGTGACTTTAGTTTTGATCATATGGGGAAGTTTAGGTGATTCATACCTATTTCTTTTTTATATTCAAGTTGTTTGTACCTTTTGTATTTCTTTTATTTGATGGTCATTGAAAATCCATTGATAATTTTTGGGGGATTTGTTTTATAAAGTAAATATATTTATGCAAGGGGGGGCTATATATTTTTTTTCATTGAAGTAAGGGGCTTCGTCTAATTAGTTTTGGGTTATTACAGTGGGATAGCCCCCGCTGCAGTTTTACCACCGAGTTACCCCACTGCCAGTTTTACCATCGGGCTATCGAGTGCCATTGCAGTACCTGGGTTTTGCTAGAGGTGCCCGGCGCCTCCACCAGAGGTACTTCTTACTTCCACTACTGAGCTTGACGAACCTGATCTAAAGGGGTATCGTTGACTAGGTTCTAATGTAATCCTTTATTGCCGGTTGATTTAATAATTACTATTGGTATATATTTGACTGATATTTTTCCTGCCGATTAATAATCGTTTTTAATATTTAAATATAAATCTAGTCTTGTCGGCCATGCTTTAAGTTCGATTGATTTCATTTATTCATTTGTTTATCTGCTCTATTGATATAATTAACGTGACCTTTTATCAATTGATATTATTATCGCTACATTTATAATTGGTGCAGCTACTAGCGCACGCATACATATATGCAATAAGCTTAGGTAAACCAAAGTGATCAAAGTGTAGTGTTTAGAGCATTTAGGTGTAAAGCATACAGTACTGCGTTAACAACAGAATTGGTCTCAGGACAATCATCATATTGTACCATTATTATTAACTACTTAATGGTCTTTTGAAATTCCTTCGCCAGTTAGATTTAACAATTTCATAAAGTTTTTCTAAAATATTCTCCTAAATAAAATTCTTGTCGCTTTTAAATTGCAAAAATTTCACTCTAAGATTGTTGCTGTTGAAAAAAAAACTAGAAGCCAATAAATTGATTTGTAAATTTAAATTGTGTTTTCTTGTTAAGTTAAGATTAAGTTTATTTGTTTGATAAGTGTGCCAAACAACCCAGTGCAATACCAGCGGAGCTTTTCCAGTTTAGTTGGTAAGAACTGGTGGCGCTCTTGAACTTCACTCCCGGAGCCGGGTATTGCAAACACGACTCTCCGGTTTTAGGTTTGTTTTTAATTACAATCTTTACTTGCGTACCATTTAACTTTAATAAGGAAAACGTGTTGCACGTGCGTGCACCAGAAAGCCTAGTTTCCGGACTGGTTATGAAATATACTCGTACTATTCTGATCTAAATTGGGAGACAAGGGTACTGTCATCTGCACAGCTGTAAACAGAATTATTGGTTTCGGTCAGCAGGTCATTATTATAGATGAGGAATAGAGTTGGTGAAAGCATTGCGCCCTGAGGCACTCCCGCATTAACGGTGAATGTGTCTGAGATGTGTCCATCAACTGCAACGTGCAGAATTCGGTTCTTAAGGAAATTGGCAAGCCAGCTGCAGAGAGACGCTGGCAGTCCGAAGAACGGCAGTTTCTTGAGCAATCCGTCATGCCAAACTCTGTCGAATGCCTTCGAAATATCCAACGCAATCGCTCGAGATTTTCCGCAGTTCGCAATTGCCCTATTTCATATATGATGTCGATATCTGTTTGCGGGAGCCGTATTAATTATCGCTAATTATTCTGTTAGTCGCGAGGTACTTGAGTAGTTGCTGATTGACTATACATTCCATGACTTTGGAGATTATTGGAGGCAAGGCAATTGGGCGATAGTTGGAGGGCATGGTTTTCTTGCATTTTTTGGGAACAGGTTGTACTTGAGCGAGTTTCCAAGAAGATGGGTAAATCCCTTTTCGGTAAGACGGAGAAAAAAGTCTGGAAAAAATGCGTGTTAGTTCGTTGGCGCAGTTCTTTAACACGATGGCAGGTCTAAACCCGTATCAGACACTTTTAGTTACATTTTCGGCCACATGCAAGCTGTAATTATCCAAGTAAAATTAAGCGAATATCTCTTCTACCTGCCAACATTTGTAGGGTTAGCATATAAGCTAGGTGGAAATGAAAACATATTTGTGATATTAAATCATTTCATAAATTAAGCCAACGAAAAAAGTAAAAATCACCAGGTAAATTTCGATTTAATAATTTAACACTGACTTAAACATAATTTTTGAATCAAGCCATATTTAATTATGTGTACATCTGACCGGTAAGGGATGGATATGTTGGTAGATATGTTCTATCAACAATTTGTGGAGGATTCATGTTTACCTTGCAATTGGTTGCCTTTGGATCCACAAAAGTTTACAAATTCTTAAAGCCTCTTCGGCTCTGGATCCAGAGTGTAAAACATACTTGAATAATTTCGAGACAAAAATATACAGAAAACCTACACATACAAACAGATATCTAAATTCAAATCACCCAAATAATGGTCAAATAGGGGATCGTAAAAAGTCTATATTATCGAATGAAAACAATGTGTCAAAATTTCAACACAGAAAAAGAATTTTTAACCAATGTTTTGATTAATAATACCTATTCTATTGATTTCATTGTAAAATGCTTTATTGCTTTTGAACAACCAAATATTAGACAAAATCAAAATAGACCTATTACGAAACTCGTTATTCCATATATTCCTGGTTTATCAGACACAATAAAACGAATAGGTAATAAATTTAACACTCGCACTATTTTCAAAACAGAAAACACTCTTAAATCAAAACTAACAAGGACAAAACCTCTCAATGAAAATGAAATTATTACAAATGTTATCTATAAGATATCATGTGAATGCAATAAATTTTATATAGGTGAAACCGGTAGACCATTATTAAAACGTATAAAAGAACACCAAAATTATATTAAAAATACATAATTCCACAAATCACATATTTGTCAACAAGCATTTGATAACAATCACAGAATATAATGGAACGCGTCAAGTATTTTGGCAAAGGAACCATCATCTAAAAAACGTAAAATTAAAAGTGGTTTAATTTTATTAAATAAAGATGTATGTGTTGCTTCAACTTCTGTTACTTTTATGGTTACCTTTTAAAAACTGAAGTTGACAAGGGACATTTAAAAATTAACTAAAACTTTTAACAAAAAACATTGAATTCTTCCTAAACGCATAATATCAAATATCACCTCATTATTACACTTACTTAAATAAACCACTAACCAGTAATTATACGATACGACATTGTTATTGTCATCTTGTCAAAGTCTATTTAAAACTTGACAAATTTTGCGATAGCTTTTTACTGTTATTTACATTTACTAACCATTTTCATTTTTAGATTTGTTCGTTCTTGACGACGGGGACAGATTTGATCCGTGAAACGTCGACCGTTTTCCAGTTTTCTTTAGGTTTTTCAGCCGTTAGGGTCACTAAACTAGCACTTGTGCTGTTTACACCCTGGAGCCAAAGCCGAAGAGGCTCTAAGAATTTGTAAACTTTTGTGAAGCCAAAGGCAATCAACTGAAAGGTAAACATGGATACGTTTATTTTACAGTTCCTTTCGCATGGACCCTACCAATAAATATGCTTTAATAATGGATAATAAGCCATATCTCCTAAAAATACGTTAACATATAAAAAAGCACTGATAAATGACGGACTTAATCGTAGTTCAAAATTAATATTCTACAGCAATAACTCAAACAAAAATGGCAACATCATCAATCAAAAATATCGACTTAAGAAATAGTTTCTGAAAGCCATGACTTGGCCCGGAACACCAATTTTATATATTAAAGTTTCAGCTACTACGCTAGCACTAAAAATGTTGGCAGACAGAAGAGATATTTGATAAATTTTAGTTGTTCTCAATATCTCGGAAGATATAAATGGGAGTATTTCAAATGGCTGTATACACATTCATGTTTTGTTTGAAGATTTCATGGAATAAGGCACTAAGAATTGTGGCTAATAAATCATATACGTTATAGATTCGCAATATGTATATGTACGGTAAATAAGGTTCAAGAAATATGCCACTTTATTTATTTAAAATGTCATAATATAGACGAGAGAAAAAGTACCAGAAAAAGTACTGAAGTTTTCTGCTTTTAAATCTAAAATTATGAATTATGAATTTACTATAGACTAAAGAACTATTTGACATTGGAGGTATAAAACATGATTGTTCTCGAAAGAGTGTGATAAAAAGGAGTGACTACCTCAGTAGTTGTGAGACTGTGGTAAGAATATTACGGTACGGGGTTATTGGTTCGGCATCATACATTAGAAACATAATTTTACCATAATTCAGGCGGTGAGAGTGAAAAAGTCGGAGGTGAGCCTTAAGATCTTTTAGGCTTACTTACTACTATACGACTACCACTGCTTTTACTACCTTTCTTGCAATTGCTCTTGCGATCCTAGACGAATTTTTCAGAAAACAAGAGTTTCCGGAACGATGGAAACCTACCCAGGTGTACCTTCTGCGAAAGGTCGCAAAGCCATTTGAAAATGCATCAGCATTCAGACCTATCTACCTACTGAATTCAATGGGAAAACTCCTTTAAATTGATCATAAGGCAGAAACTGGCGAGAGAGTTGGAAAACAGAGGGGAGGTTTCCTCACCATCAGTTCGGCTTTCAGAGGAGGCAGTCTATAGTTTAGACGCGACAATCAGGAGAAATATGGTGTACCTACTTAAAAAAGCACTCAACTCTGTTACATGGAACCTTATTACTAGAGAACTTAAGAGAGGAGAAATACCAAAATAAGTAAAAAATCGAAAGCTAAAATAGCAGAAGTTATCAGACATATGACAGTAGGGATCTATACTCGGACCAATACTACAGAACCTTTACGATAGTGTATAAAGACAAGAACTAGGAGACAATATTAGAACAATAACTTTCGCTGACGATCTGATCGTCATAGTGAAAGAAGAGAATGCAGAATTCTTAATTCTAAGAACAAACAAGGATTAAAGGCGTGCGAAAAGGCCAACCCAATTAATTGCTCTTAAAGAACGCAGGCACACGATAATAGGCTTGAACCTGAACGAATCTCTTATAAAACCTAGTATTTGGAACAGTTCTGCGAAGTCACACAACATTTATCGATCAGTCGATTACATAAAATACGCAACGAGGAAAATAGTAGAACGGATGACGTCGTTTTCTAAACTTGTGCCCAACACCGCCGGCCCTTGAAATCACAAAAGATATGTCATGAGCGACGTTTTACATTCAATCTTGTTGCATGGAGCAAAATAATTAACTTTAAACGATACAAATATAGAATAGAATAGACACAAAGAAAAATGCTGTTAAGAACTGCCTCTACGAAGGCAGTTCGCGACGCAAGTCATTGTGGGAATATCCTCATAGAATTATAGGTTTGGGAAAGCGTAAACGTATCAACAGCAGAAGGGGAGAAGAACGAAGCACAAACTCTTGAAAGACAAAACAGTTGACAGGAGAACAACAACATAATAAAAGGAACGAGCAGTTGATCCCACAAATTCGACCATAGATTGAATGTAAATATGAAAGAACGGATTAGTACACAATGCCTTCCTTCTACTCTTACCTCAAGATAATTATCCTATCCTTCAATTGATTTTTTATGGTAATGACACACACACTAAAGGCACTCGACGAGCGGCGTGTGCGCGTAGATGCTGATTGACATGGTTCTTGAATAGCTGCCGGCTGTAATTTTCGGGAAACAGATGTCCTGGGAGTGAGTTCCACAGCGATGCAGTGCGCCAGGCAAAGGAGCTCTTGTAAATCGATGTTCCAGTTGTACAGCAGCGCGACCTTGCCTTCTTTCGTGACTGTCTGACAGGCGTTGCTGGGGGCGGGATGAGACCGCCAAATCTTGGGATCATTTTTCGTGAAAATATCTATGAAACATGGATAACTCGGCTATATGTCTGCAGTGTTCCCGACTAACCCAATCTCGGGCCAGCTTTGGGTCGCCCACCAGATGCATAGTCTGCATGGAATCCAGCAGCTTTAGGGTTTGCTTTGGTGCGGGACCTCAGATGTGCGTCCAATATTTTAAACATGGTTTTATTTGCGTTTTGTAGAGCAGCAAGAGCAGCTGCTTCGGTATATACACGAATTAAATTGTTACGAAATAGCACACCAAGCTTCTACGAGGCTGATTTTGCGATGTTAGCAACGTGGTCATGCGACATATTGCTGTTTACCGATACACCCAGTAGTCTGATTGACGAGGATGAAGGTATGGTCGATCTTGCCGTAATGATGTCAGGGCCCGACGTATTGGCTTTTGGGATTCTCCGTAGTTCTCAATTGCCCTACTCCATATATGAGGGACATAGGCCAATATGTCTACTGTGGATCTCTCTTTGCGAAAGCCGTATTGCTGGTTAACTACACGTTCGATGACTTTGAAGATTATTGGAAGCAAGACAATTGGGCGATAGTTTGAGGGCGTAGTTTTCTTGTCTTTTTTGGAATAGAATGCACTCGAGTGACTTTCCAAGAAAATTGATAAATCCTTTTTTGGTAAGACAAAGAAAAAAATCTGGAAAAATGGGTGTTAGTTCGTTGGCGCAGTTCCTTAACACGATGGCAGGTATTCCGTCAGGTCCTCATCCCTTTTGCGTATCTAGTTCCTTGAGGATTTTACGAATATCACGGTGATGAAACTTACCTTGTGTCATGGCAATGTTGATGTTCGAGATGGTGGGGAGAGCCTTCTTTAGGGGACGTTTAAGGTAGAGTACGATGAAAACATTTTTGTGAGCATGTTTGCTTTTTCCTTGGCTGGAGTCGCAGTGATGCCGCGTTTGTCTGTCAAAGGTGGGAGAGACGTTTTTCTAAAGTTATTACTAGACATTTACTATATGTACTTTAATGAGAATCATTAAGACATATGTTTACCATCAATAACAATGAAAGATCATAGCGATATTCATTCTAGATCAATGATTGCCACAACTGTGATTGATTGAAAAATTTATGAATGTTGACAGTTTGGCTGTAGTTTATTTTGAAAATTAAGGAAATCTTTTATTATAGCACGAAAAATAGTGTATATGCAACTTACATTTAATGGCTATTACGACCCTCGTGTCCATTACTACGATTGGTGTCGTAATTCTAATACTCTAATCATTAAATGCTCATTGTATAATATATCATGAATCCTTAAAAATTTGCTCATTATATAATTTTCTTTTCTTTTCAGGTAAGTCATCTTGTAACATAATATATTGAAGCAATGAATACTATGTCCAATTCAATTCAAAGGTAAGATACAATCTGCTATTAGTAAAACATAGAGATATTTTAAAGGATCTTCATAATAAAATTAAGAGGATCCTCATGCGTTATAAATATTTTATGACTTTTCCGTTAATTACGATTGTAAAACTAAAATACAGAACATAATGAACAATATTTGGGTCATTCTGGATGTCGATGTTTATCGAAGATGTTTTAAAACCAAAGATATTTTTATTAAAATAGTTTGACGATATTTTACGAGTATACGATCGTAAATTTTTTGAGTGAAGTCTATTTAATATCTAAATCTGTAAGGAAATTGAGACCTATTTCAATATAAAAATTTAATGTAGGTTCATATCTCCCAGGAAAATATTTAATTTAATTTAACATCATAACTTAATTTTAAAGCAGTTAGAGTTCATACAGCGGAACTTAATTTTAAAAATAGTTATCTTTTAGCTTCTGCAAATAAATTACATTAAAATCGCTAAATTAATATACTCTTCCAGCTGACTTCTTAGTTTATTTTCTTGAAATTGTATTTTTATTATCTAGACCCAAGATAAATAAAAAGATAAATTAAAAAGTTCCCTTCAGGGGTAAGTTGATTTTTCACATACGGAACATACGCAAAGCGATCAGAATTATTTATTGAGTAGCCTTTGGATATCTTTGATTATTTCTTAAGTTATTCTCTATATTAGAAAGCCACTACATTAAATATATTACAATTTATATTAAATTATATTAAGAAAAAATCAATCCTTTTAGAACCAGGCTTTACTTGGGACGTTATTGGTTATGTGGTGCGAGTACAATGGCATATTAGGGTACTTTTATAAAATACCCTTTTAGCGCACATTCCTGGTTGGAAAAGCGAGGTGACAAACTATTTAACGGAGAAATGTGCTTAAACGTCTTAAAAACGAGTCCCATATATACTTTTCAATTTTAGTACTTATGTGATTAATAAAAAGAATATGTGGCTCACCTTTATAAACACACAACTGAAGTCAAACTTCTGAAAGAGATATTAGGAATTACGTTTTTTTTTATAGATTTAATTTTATTAATTTTTTTTCCTATTTTGTTTTATAATACTTTTTTTAGGATTTTTTCTTCAATTTCTTCCCATTTTTTCAAAACTTTGTGGGTATCAGTGGGCGGTATAATTCCCTCCCATTGACGACTCCGTGAAGCTCGACAGTGTGTTTTAATTTATTTTTATTTAATTTTATAATAATTTCCGAACAATTTTTTGCGTTTTTTTTCAGTGTTTTTCGAAAATTTGTGGATATTTGGAAGGAGGTGGGGTGACATAATTCCTTTCTAATTATACAGTTTTTCTTTCAGCCCTCTAGCTATACTGGAACATGCTTAATTGAAATGATGTTTCACTTTGGCTGAAGGTTTCATTTAAGTTTTTCCTTTTTTAATTTTTTTCTGACTTACTACCCTCGCTAAAGAAGGTTCAGTTCAAAATGTGCTTTTTGATTATTCTCGGGAAAGATTTTAAATTTCGAAATTTAAATAGAGTGAAGGTCATTCTGAACAAACTCTGCACCTGAGCAAAAAGCTTGAGATATAAAATATCATTTAATCCTGATCCCAAACTGTCTCTCATCCAAGTTCCTTACATGCTGAGAAAGGGTATTAAAAAATTTGACACAGTAGTAGGGAGTACTAGTTCTGGATCACTCAGGAAGGAAGAAACTATTTTACTTTTATTTCTCGTTGGATAGTCGTGAACAAGACAAACACACAGGGTAATGTTAGGATTCACATTGCAATAAACTGGTGCCATCAAGCATCCCTGAATCCTAAACCCAATCCTGAGACACCTTGTTTGCAATCTAAAGATGCGTGTGCAAATAGCCACGATATGCACTATGCAGACAGTAGAGTACCTGAAGGAAGATACGCGCTGGTTAAGGCTTCGAATCAAATGAATTTCTTTGGATAGCTTCCTGCTGAGATGGTTTACATGGCTCTCCCACAACATCACAGGGTCCAGGCACACACTCAAGAAATTTACCTTCCCTTACACATTTACAGTAGCTCACTATATCTCACGTCCCGCCTAAAAGTAAAATTAATGTTTTGGGTCTTGGCATCATTCAGACGTAACCTATTTGCAAGAAAACAAGTTTGAATGTTAAGTATAGGAATCTGATGTACCAATTCTGCGATGGCCGAGAGCTCATAATTCAGGTCGTGTCATCTGCAAATAAAATGAGATTTGCATCCTCTTGAAAATTTGAAAACCATTAAAAAATAGAACATAATACAGAGTCTTGTGAGACACAGTATTTCATAGCTTTGAAACTCGAGCATTCATCCTATAGAAGACCATCAAAATCTAGAATTTGAGTTTTCCAAGAAGAGTCAAATTTTTTTGTTAGGTCCAGGAAAGGCGCATATCAAGTCGATTCTCAAAACTGCCTGGAGTGTTTTGTGTTAAACAGTCTGTCGCTAGGAAAGTAGACTTCCCGTTTCTAAAACCAAACTGCCTCTGGATTTGTTGACAAACTTGCGACTTCATGACTGACTACAAAGCGTTGCATAGTATCGATAGTAAGGAAATTGGTATATTTTTTGAGCAGTCACCTATTGAATCCCTATTTTTAGATATCATTATAACCTTGGCAATCTTGAGTTTGCGTGGAAATATTTGTTGCTGAAGAGCCTTGATGATAATACTAGTTTCAGAGTTTTAATGAAGTTAATGTCCAGATCGAAACAGTCAGTCAACTTTTTCTGATTTTTTGCTAAATAATCATATCCTTCACGGTGTTAAAAGGGACATCATGAGAACTAAAGGCAGACGTTTCAATGTGCTCCAGATAGCTTACAAAATATACAATTGTTGATTGCAAATTTTGGTTACATTGTCTACTATAGATAAAAAGTGATAAAGTGATTATATTGTTCAGTACCTATTTAAGATCTAAAATGTTTTTGTAATCTCAAGTCGAGTCGATTTTGTTTCCTGATAAGATGCCACATGGCCTAGCCGTAAAGTTATTAAACTAAATTGAGGCCATGAAAAATTGTGTTAAATATAGTAGGTAATATATGTAAATGAATTAAATTTTCGTGTTATATTACAACTATCATTGAAAAACGTCGAGTCATCAAAATCCAGTGGAACTGCTAAAACTTTTACAAAATATTTCAAATTTTGGATATATAGTTGGACCAATAATTTCCATTATCAGGACGTAGGTATATACAACTTCTGCTTTTATCGAAAGGTTAGTTACATACAACTTTTTAATTTTGAATGAAAATATGTCTTAACTGCATGAGTAATTAAATATTGTTCGTTATGAAACATTTACACCAAAAATTCCTCAGTTTCCTTGGACTAGATTT
This sequence comes from Pissodes strobi, assembly GCA_016904865.1. Taxonomy (NCBI): domain Eukaryota; kingdom Metazoa; phylum Arthropoda; class Insecta; order Coleoptera; family Curculionidae; genus Pissodes; species Pissodes strobi. The sequence goes on from MU181948.1 coordinate 322,566, forward strand.
GGACTTTGTGAAATGGATAAGCAATATGTACCTTTTTTGTTATTGCTTCAGAAGCTTATATTATTGCTTCAGCAACAAAAAACACAAAACTGATTCCCGATTAATGACAATTTTCAAGAAAGTCAGGAATTAGTTAGAACCAAAACTCTAAACTGCTTACTATAATAATTGGACAAACTCCTAAGCTTTCTGAAATATTTTCGAATCTTCACAATGTGCGTCCATTTTTGTAAATATGTGATTTTTACAAAACAGTTTTCAAATTATCAGTGCCAAGAATTTACATTTTCTTATATTTAACTGTCGTAACGTAACGTATCAAGAATGTCCGGTTTTGAATTTCAATTGCTTGTATTTTTGGAATGGATAGACCTAGGAAGTTCATGTACCCCTCAAAAGCTTAGTCTCGTTCTTTTGTTTATATAGTCAAAACGTTATGAATTTTAGTTTCTGTGACAGAAAAAAAGTCGCTGTATCAGGTCATCCCCGTGGGTGGGGGTGGCTTGATACCACATATTTATTAATATAATTTCATAAGCTTTGATGGGTGACTTGATACCCAAACATAGTTTTTTAAAAAAGGTTTAATTTAAAAATATATATTAAATGGCTTATTTATGCATAACTTATGAAAAAAAAAACATTATTTTATTTGACATAAAAATGGGATTATCCGTTCATACAGTAAAGATAAATGCAGATAATATTTTCACAATACAAATAGCTATTGAAACGGACCAAACCGGGGTCAATATTTTTGAAATTAATAGTAGTATTTTTTTATTATTTTAATTTTAGGCATTTTTCCAAAATTTATATTTTAAAATTGGGGGAGAGTGAAAAGTGTCAGACCAGGCTCAAATGATTCCTTACAAAAAAAAAGGGAAAACCCAGCAAGACAAATAATTTTCAGTAAAAAAGATTTAAATATACATACATTATAATATGCATATAATATAATAATATTCCAATGGTAAATTTTAACGGGGCCTAAACAAGCAAAACCATGGGCTTAGAGTGCGCTCGCTACAACCGCTTAAAATTATTGAGGTTTGATAAGTAAATTAGGTTCCTATATTGCCACGCAATAAGGGTGAAGATACCGTAAGTCAAGTAAAAGGCAAGGGGAGAGGCGTGACGTTGGCTGGATACAGGGGAAGGCTCCATATAAAAAGCCAACCGACAGCATTCAATTTTATTCTAAAATTTATTCTTTTGAAGGTACGAACGAAACTCTGCTCGACCACTAATTAATTTCTTGAACTGGAAAATTCTAAATTTAAATTAATTAAAGGGGAATGTTGATTATTGATATTTTCTCAAAAAAGTCGTGTTAATCTACAGCGTCCGAACCTAACGGTCTCCGGTGCTGGATTGCAAGTCTGTGTGAGGAAATAATTAATAAACAACATTAGGGGAATTTAATAATTTCTTGAAATTCATTCTAAATTTTAAACTCTTTTAAATAATTAAAGTGGAATGTTGGTTATTGGTATTTTCTGAAGGGGTCATGTGAATCTACAGCGTCCGAGCCTGACGGTGTCCGGTGCTTGATTGCAAGTCTGTGGGAGGAAATAATTAATAACAACATTAGGGGAAATTAAATTTATTTCAAAATAAAAAAAAATCAATTTAACATATTAATGCTGATATTGAACTTTCCGATAGAGTATTGCAATTTTTATAGCGTCCGAACCTCTGATGGTGTACGGTGCTTGTTTTGCAAGACCTTAGCGGAAATTCAATACGAGCTACATTGTTGTTGCATTTTTTTTATGGTATTTTGGTGCGTTTAAACGTCGAACCTAATATAGCGGTGTACGATGTTGACAATCTAAAGTTCCATGGAGTAAATGCACTAACAATTTCAGAATTACGCCGAACCTTATATAACGGTGTACGATGTGGGGATTGACTGATATTACCATTGACAAATTGAGAATTCTGGAAGGGTCACGGGGGGTCTCAATTTTATTGATATGGAATTTTCCTGTTCCAAGATGAGATTCTAAAATTTATTCTTTTAAAGGGTTCGCCTGTGAAACTCAACAACAACAACAAATCAGCAAATATGAATACTCGGGGAACGGCTAAGAGGGCTGGGGGAGAAAAATCAGTTAACCAAATTCTTCCAGGTAAGCGCAATTACACGAAAATGGGAAGGGGAATTATATCAAGAAAAAAATGGGTTCTATAAATTTTGGTCACATTTAATGCTATCCTGGTCACACTAACTCTGGTCCCAAATAAACCCTTAAATTTAGAAAGTAAATATAAAAGAATTAAAAAGTCTAGACAGACAATAATCGATCGAAAGTTCAAATGTTTTCCGAATTTCACAGCTGTTAAATAGGTCACTAGCACTTGTTTCATTCTTGTAGTAAAGTTAAGGATATCTGGTGAATTAGAGTCAATGGGCACGATGATTTTTTGAAGGGTACCTTCTATCGAAGTCATCTGGTTAAGAACAAAATAGTAAATAGTACGGATTGTCGCAGGCAAGACCCGTACTCCCGAAATTTTAATAATTTAATTGCGTACAACTGAATATCCCTAGTGTATGATACGATAGTTGGTTGAATTTGGATTATACGTTGTTGTGTGATGTATGAATGAATGGGAATATGCAGAGGTACGTAGACGCGAATAATAATGTATTGGCATTGAAGCAATAAGTTGTAAAGAGGGTAACGAGTTAAGTCGATGATTAATTGACAAGATCCATGGATGTCCGACAGGAGTTGTTAGGAACTGTGTGTCCGCTCCTGGACCGTTGTCTTCGGCTTGTAAAGAAAAACACAAACGACGTTTGCGGCTCCAAACTCTAAAGAACTTGGGAGATACTAAATACACAACGTAATGGATGGGTCGAAATAGGTTTGTAAAAAAAAAAAATTGTACGATCACGTGTCTGACTGCTGACTTTCCGAAGGTAATACATAGACTGGGGGTCGGTAAGTTTCACTACAAAACATCGAAAGGAAATTTTAAAAGTCCTCTTCTTTGTTTTTGTGGCATAGTTAGACGATATTTCACTTCGAAACGGTAAAGAAAACTGGTGTCTTTAACATCAGGCCACGTAAATGTATCTTTCGAAACTTTGTATTTTTAAAAAAATTATACTTCGGCCGCTTTGTTGGATGAACCTGACACATTGAAGGCTTGAGCAACAAACCCTTTTGCTTGTCTTTTGACGAAACTGTCTTGCATTTACTCCAATCCCTCTGGAAATTTTCAAATTCTGAAAATATGAGGAGTTCGTCTGACTCATCTTCTAATAAATTACTCTTATCGCCAATTTAAATTGAATCGTCGTTTTCATTGAGGTCGAAATCGTTGGTTTCAGGAGCGAAATCTGAATAGGAATCTATATTGACAGCGCTTTTTCCTGCTTGCACTCTTAAATTTTTCTTTTTCTGTGGATTTTTCTTAGGTTTATCATTGCTATATCTCAACTGTCTTAAAATATCAATCAAAGAGTTTTCCATATTGTGTTGATTAGTATCAGCCTCTGTTGAAGTGTCTTTCGGAATTTGATCCAAAACTTTCATCCTGTCAATTGGAAATATTCCACACTTTTTATATCCAGCTTTAAATTATTCCGTTAGTGTTTGTTTCCATTTTGCCTAACAGATTTTTTCTTTGGCACTGTTCTATTGTCTTTTAGTTTCCACTCCATCAATATATCGCGTCATTGTCTTTTGAATGGCCTGAAATAGGCAACATCTAGGGGCTGTGCTATGTGTGTTGAAATTTTGGGTAAAAAATAAGCCGAACATCATTATCCTTACATTCAGCAATGACAATTAAGGCTCGTGGTGAGTCTTGTCTCTTCAGATAGGGTAAAGCTATCGTAGAAAACTAAGTTTTTTTTATCTAGGTATTCATCCTGATTTGGGATTGCCATATCGCGTTCTTTTGGACCTCCAGTCGTCCGTATGTCTCATAAATGGGTAGAGCGATATATCACGAATGGTTGTAAAACCATTTCCAGCATACGCTATCATTATTGACGTAGAAGCTTTAGAATAATTTAAAACAAATTCTGGCTTTTTTAACGACAACACGCTTTCTTCCAGGGTCATCAGTCATTCGTCTCATCCTGTTTAGTTATTGACCATAGTTTTATATATAACCATGAAATCTCTAAATTATCGAAATATTCATTGACAATTTGTGGCGAAACTGCTACGCGACCATTTTATGTTTTCGGCTATTCTGACAGTTAATGTTTGTCCATTTCCGCTTAAGTAACCCTGCATCCAGTTTTCTCCTGGAAGATTTTCCGTACATGCTTCCTTTCGTTCTTGCCTGTCTAGGCAATTTTTTACGATTTATCTAACTTCATAATATGTCATAGGGAACCTCCACTCACTTGGAGTAATTAATTTATCTGTGAGAAAGGTCCTCTACAGAGAGTGGCATTTGTCCCCCATACTTTTTTTGAATTTTTCTTTTAAACAGAGATGTATTTTCATTTTGTCAGTACTATACTTTTCGCTGGCTTTCCGTAAACTTAACTTCCCGCTTCTAATATCTTGCAACGCCATTTTCAAATTTTCTTTTGAATACGATGCATATCTGCGTGTCACAAGCACCTATTTGCATTTTCTTGGCATTTTACTTAATAATTTTTGTTTTTTTTTTACTTTGAAACTTTGTAATATTGCTAACTAATATATCAGCTAACCTACCATGAAATTTTATGAAAATCCAACGTAAAAAACTGAGGCCCGTGGTTTAGTTTTGTGGCGCCAAAAAGAGTAGGAATCACATAGTCCCTCGCGACAATCAAGGACAAATGAACTGTTTACGAAGGTGGGTCTAAATTTTAGACATATTCAGAAAGTAATGCATCAAAACGTATCTAGATACTCCGGCGCCATATCAAGTCACCCCAATTGACGGTATTTCAAAACTTTCGATATTTTTCTATCACAACCTTAAAGATACGAATTTGTACTATTTCGTGGTCTCTAGGTATGATAGACAGAGAAAAATGCAAATTCAAAAAAGTTGCAGTGGCCCTCTTATGCCTTCGTAGGACTGAACAATCGTTGATACTTGGAAAAAGTAAAAGTTAGTTTGTTGCTAATTTTGGCGCTATTTTAATCGAATACGTGGGTATCTTCAAAAATCCTTGCCCTACACTTTTAATACTGATAACATCGGGAAGTTATTCCCAAAGGCAAGGCTCCGATCAGCAGCGGTCCGCAGTGCACCAATACAAAAACGAATCATTCGAAATAAAGGATTCTGCGACCATTTTTGTTCTGTTTTTATTTTTGTGGAACACAAAGAACAGTTGTCATTTAAAAAGTTAATTGCTAAGAATTCCTCGGAGACAATAGAACACCCATATCGAAAAACGAAACTCGGGTGGTCATTGACATAATGGGATAAGCAGATTTATTATGGTATATTATTCGCAATTATTGGTCTACTGCGTATTATGACTTCAAGGTGGTGTACTTGATACCAGTGGCGTACTGAGGCGCAAGTAGCCATGCTTGCTCAAGCTCTCGCTATAACTATTTTGTTTTAAATATTAATGCTACTTTTCAAATTGTATGGCTTCAAAAACAATGCAGTGAAACCTGAAGCATTATGACATAAATTAAGGCCAGCTATAAAGCATCGTATGCACAGTTTTATTTCATAATTTGTTCTATTTCTGTTTAATCTACGTTGATTCAGACTTAGTTATTCCTTACTCTAGTATTATGAGAGTGCACATCTCTAGTATTATGGGAGTGGTATGCGCCATTATTTAGCTCAACAAATGACCATTTAAAACAAATAATTAAAGCATAAAGTGTCAAGATCTTGAGTGATTTAAAATAGCATCCACAAGATATATCCTGTTTAATATTAACAATTAACCTTATTTTGGAATTTTGAACCCTAAAAACTTTATCAAGGTTAGCATTTGCTGCTGAGCACCATGCTAACAATCTATATCGCATCGTCGATTCGAATATTCCGCAGTACGTTACAGATTGACAGTCAACCAATCTATAATACAAATTGCCAATATGATCATTCCACAAGAGATTATTATCCATAAGGACACCTAATCCGAGAATCATCCGACCCATTTAACTGTCCTAGTTTGAAAAACCGTCTTTTACTTTTCCCCTCATTTAGTACCAGCTTATTAGATATAAATCAACTTTGAACCATTGAAAGCATATTCTCAAGTATCTGCTCCGCATCCTCCACCCTTCCAATTCTAGTTTCAAAAGTATCGGCACGTAATACATTTGAAATTACTCTATTACTATTTTCAAAAGCTATTAGTAGGTCTTAATATAAACTAGAAAGAGAATAGTACCCAAAACAGACCCCGAAGATTTCCCAGCTTCAATATCTAATGAACTGCTCTGGCAATCGCTAAAACATACCACCTATGAATGCCCGACAAGCATGATAGCAACAGCTCCAAAGCCTTACCTCTAATACCATAAAACTGCAGCTTCTCAAGTAGAATACGCAGCACCAATATTGCAGCTTACAGGTGCTATAATCGCTTATTAAAAATCAGCATACTTCAATAAGGAGGGCTGATTTTGACCCTGATATAGTATGACCATCATCGGTGGCCAGAATTTTCCATGTCAGTAAATATTATCCGTATTAAACTCGTCTGGTTCAAAAGCTCTTAGATACTGAATTCTGTAGGATTATGAGTAACACCTTTTTGATCAACGTTGATTTTCCGATAAAGCTACAGTAATGCTAGATACAATTTTAACTTGACATGACAATGGTTGGCTTAAAAGTCATGCTGGAAGGGTAAAGTGCACACACTCAGCACCCGTAAAATGTTTAATTTAATAGCGATCATTCTTATTGAAGGATATTTAACCTCTGATTTTTATTTAGAAATGCTACAAAACCGATTCTAACTCCTATAATTCAAAACTTAATTGGTTTAACCTTTAATAATGCATAGTTTTAGTAGGACTCACATGAATCCGCTTTTCCCAATAGGCGGACAGGCATAAGCTAGCGAGATCTCCAGTCTCCAGACTCATCCCCATTAGACTATTTTTTTTTAAATATATTGTGTTCATATAGGTCGTTTTAAAATTATTAATCATGCTAATCAATAAACCGGCACAGAGTGTTGCCATAATGACCCAATATTTTATGGTGGCATTATCACCAGGTATGTAGCTAAAAACCTAAATTCGAATGACCTGTCCAGAATATAGTGTGACATTCAAAAACAAAATGAAAATAGGGTGTTCCGTTTGAATTTATTTTCCTCGACGCGGTATCTGAAAAATTAGCAATCGGGCATCGCTGATAATGTCACCAGTAGATAGATGCAGCATATCCTCTTGGGCCCAGAGACATTTAATGATTTCCGACCTTCGGGATACACCGTATAACAATATGTAATCATGTCAGTATCCCAGTCATTTTAGTGTATCTCATATCACAAAGTAATCATATTACAATGGTGTTATCATTTTCGACATCTCGGATATCAGCACACGGGTTTATTGCAGATGTGCTCTAATAATTATTATTTGCAAGTAAATTTCGGATTCCATTTCACATTATACTCTAGGAATATTAGTTCATAAAGACGTTAACTTCCTACTGTCACATGTAGCTATATTATGCAGACAGAGGAAATTGTACATGTAGAATATAGAACATCGAATATTCAAAAGGAAATACAACATTATACCCACTGTCCTACCGGGACTCTTTCAGTGACGGAGGGATAAATAGGGGTATTTAAATTAAATTTAATTTTTTAAGAAACTTATTATTGACGGAGGGATACATAGGCGTATCTAAATTAAATTTATTTTTTAAGTCGGAAGCTTATTATTGATGTGTAAACATCTTACGCGGCGGTATGAGGGTAAATCTCGGGAAAATGGCCGGAAGTGTGAAACCCGGACGTGACATCATAACCATGCGCAGTCTACTTCAGCGCTTCCTTGTAAAACGAATAGTGGCTAAAGAGAGGTTGCAGAATACATTCCCGACTTGTCAGAAGGCATCAGGTCTTTTCGTTAGATTGCGTTCCCATTTTATCTATGTCTTTACGATGCTTGCTTACAAGTACTCTGGTGGTTCAGCAGTTAAGATGCTAGACCTCTGGTTCGGCGGCCCGGGTTCGATTTCCGATGGTGTTTTCTTTTATTTTCTCGAGGTTATATTTGTAAAAAAAATCTTAATTTTGGGCATGCGTTGGTTTAGTTTTGATTAGGTTTTGTTCGTTGCGCCCCTGTAGTGAGCGAAGCGAGCGGAGGGCCATGCGTGAAGTGTAATATTAGACATTCTAATGCAAACGTTACAAATGTAAACATTAACCAACGCACGTCAGGCGGTATCTGTGACGGGAGTGTGTTTTGTAACCGTTAGTGTAAAACGTGTGCTTTCTAACGCCAGATTATATAAGTAGTTGCCTATATTCAGACATCACGCGTCCTAAGGTGGCATTTGATTTTCATGTCGATGCTGTCGATATAGTAGAATATGTTTACACATCAGTGTCTCGAGTACTAGCAGACTCGCTCAAATCTTTTTATAACTCTCTCAAACGCCAAACAATAAATAAACAAATAATTAAGATTATCGTCTATTTTGAACCACCACAAAGTAATTTCTTAAATAGTTCGTGAGAGTTACTATAAGTAAAATCCTCCCTACACTTCCATATTTTATGAAACAGTATAGAGGAAGGCGGGGTAGAATTGAAATAACTAAAAGTTACACATATTTTAATGTAATTAAACTATTTGGAGTATTTTCTAAATAACATCAAATTTAGCATTTGTAAAATTTACAATAATGGTTTAAAAATTAACTTCTGCCCGTTCTGCATTATTGGTGTATAAAATATTAACCAAAACGGGTGTATCAAACATTGATTACTATTTTTGATTGACTAAGTATATAACACAGTATTATTCTTTAAAATTTGAAATAGTTAGAGAGCTAATACAAATTTAATATAACACATCTGTGACATTCATCGACACTGTTCGCATACGTGGATAGCTTTATCATCCTAACAAACCGCTGCGCTAGAGGGCCTTTTATGTCAAACTGAACAAGCAACCCACTCCTCTACGGATTTAGAATAAAGGCACATTTACACACATCAGCTCCATATCAGTGCCGTGTCAGTTCAGTATCAGTGCTATACGTGATCCATCAATTGCGACAATTCACACATATCCATCTGTAGTCCGTACCGTGTTTTCAGAATTCAGTATAGATGGCTTCTTCTACTGACGAAGAATTAGCTATAGCCCAAGATGAAGAAGAGTAAGAAAACCAAATAAAAAAAAACGAATTTGGGTACATAAGGCGTGGATGAAACGAGGATGTGAAGGAGAATATATTACTTTATATAATTCCTTATATAGACGAAAAAATAAAATTTTTTGAATACTTTAGATTTCTCAAAATCGTTTTAACATATTGCTTAATAAAATAGAAATAGATTTATTAAGACAAGACACTCATTGGAGAAAAGCTATCACACCGAGGGAACGGTTAGCATTTTCTTTAAGGTAAATGAAAATCGCCTGAGTTTCGTCAGTAGAGCGAGAAAATATCATCGTCAACGTATTTAAACATCACGGAACGGACACTGATGTAACACTGATGGTAAAAAACGTCTCTGCGTCGGACATATGTAAACAGACCAATCTTAAAACTAGCAACGATATTTTATTTTTCACTGATACTGATACTGAACCGACACGGCACTGATACGGAACTGATGTATGTAAATAGACCTTTAATCTTTGCCCAGTACAAACATTCCACTTCCCTATCTTCTGAACAAGAATCACACTTCCTTGTTTTTGTTTTCTTTTTTCAGTAGTGTTCTCATCTTGACTTATCTAAATAAAATTTTGTTTTTATGTTCCTCTTGCCATCAGCCAGAGCTTTCTTAGCATGAAGAGCATCCTCTAATTCATTTTTATGGGGAGTTTCGCCTCTTTTCCGGTTAGTTCCTTTGGTGGTTTGTTCAATCCTTGGAACCGGCATGGCATAGCTGTTTTCAAAGACAAGTGAGGAAAATTATAATTGTGATTTTGGGCACCAGAAATATATGTCTTTTTAAGTAGAGCACAGCGATCGAGAGACGTTTAAAATGTCACTTGCAGTTACCAATGATGGTGGTCCATATTGTTCTGTAATAAAAATCTAAATTGTTCAATATTCCAAATTATGTTGGCCTGCTTCGTGCTAATTCAGTGCTGAACCCCATCGGTGTATTTGATTCTAAATTTCTTGGTTGATTCCCCTTATTTTATAAGAGATAATTGGTTACAAACTGCAAATAATCAGCATCTGTAAAAAGAGTTTCAGCAGGAGCAGCATTACTTGAAAAGGCGCTACCTAATAGTGTGGAAATTTGCATTACGCATTATGGTAAGAACTTTTTCAGGATTACAGCGAAGCCTCGTACGAACCCTATTCTCATAAGAAGTGCTGAGCGGTTTCATCAAAGAGACATCGAATGATTGGATTTTATGTCTTAGGTACATAAAGTCATTTTCACGCGTATGTAAAATAAGGTTCAAAATTCTCGTGTGGTTTTCATACCGATCTAACACGGGAAGCACAGAATTTTCTTTATTTGCTCTATAAAAACGTACAAATAATTTGATAAATCCAAGCGAAAAAAATAGATCTTGATGAGAAAATGTTTTGTTGCAAAATTCTTAAAATGGATAGGAAGGCTATTATTAAATATAAATGGTTCATTCAAAGTCGACAGCAGATTTTTTAAAAATTTTATATCTATCAAAGGCAAACTATTTTAAATGTAAAAAAATCTAGGGCTTTCAAAAAATATGAAAATTTAAAAAGAAATCGAGATTCCAATATATAGACAAATCTGTTACTAACCCCACAACCCCATTATGCCCTGCTTCCCCGACTATGCCAATTTAATAACCAATTCTAAAATAATGTTTCCTTTTTAACTTAACTTAAATTACCAGCGTTTTAGGTAACACGCATTTAGTTTATCAGGTGGGATCAAAAGTTACAATTTTTTAAATTGAACTTATTATATACGAATAGATTTTATAAAATTCCTATCTTCTATTCTAAACTGCATATAAGTCTTGTCCACTATCCTAAGCCCAAATTAAACTTTAATTCGCACTTTTTATAATAATTAAAGTATCGTCATTGGTGCTAAGTTAAAAATCGACTCAGTCGGCCGGATAATATAAGTATTTCATAAATGGCTCATGATTCATATCATATCCTATTCCCATCGGGATATACTAGGAATTCTATCTAGAATTATATAATAAAATATACCTTTCTGCGTTCTCGTATATTAATAGTCTCAGGTAGTTGCCTAATTAGATTCATGTCAAAAAAGTATAAAAAGCGCTCTATTCAAACAGAGTTTCAAATGCGACGTGGTTTCTTTATTAAAAATGAAGCTAGCTTATAATACGCTCTAAAAATGGATCATGTTGCTTAAAATATTAAGGTTTACTTACAAGCATATGAACTTCTCGCTAATTTTTATTACACCATCTATGTCTTCTCCGTATTGCCAATGTTAAAATCAGCACTAAACACTTAAAATTTAGTGGAAAATAACTCGATTTAGAAGTTGATCACTAGAAGATCTTCAAAATATTTCAAGAAACCTAAAGAGGTGATTTATGTCTGCAGAGTAATGGTAGTAAATCGTAATAAACGTTTCAATATATCAGCTTGTCCATGTTCAATTTTTGAATTTGGGCCAGAGAAATAATGCAACTTTTTACTTTTTCTGAATCTTTAAATTCAGGTCATCCGCATAAAGAATTGGTACCTTTTGCACATGTAATAAGCAAGGTGGTCATATGTAATGTGACCTCTGCATCATCCAAATAATTTTATTCAGGATGGTAGGGTTTAGTTAGCTTAGTTCATGTTCCAAATATCAGTTTAAATGACATAAGATCAAGCGAATTATGAAACAAATATTCTTAAAGTAACCTTTTGCTTATGTAACCAAATTTAGATTTCAACGCTCCGTTTTTTGTTTAAAATATGGTTACCTCCAAGGAGTTTATTATTTGTGTCGGTTCATCAAGGTAGGGAAACTTTAAATAATTAGTATCTTAATAGAATCTTGCACTATGCTGTTAATTTGACCCGTACCATATTTAAATTTAAAGTCAACCGAACCTCGTTTCTATTCTGTTTTCATCTTAGAAAGAATGATCTAGCGTAAAGCCAAAAACTCGAACCTACAAGAAAGAACATGAAGTGGTTAATTATTCACTGTGTCCCAATCTTCATTTATCTCTGTTAAAGTGAACTTATCTAGATCGGCAAGGCAATTGGACATATAATGGACAGTTAACACCTTTTTGTCGAGCGTTCGTTTTATACCTGATGTTTTGTGTAGGACCGGTGTTTGAAATTGGATCAATCTCAGTAATTTTTAATGAACTTCCCAACTAACAGGCAGAATTTTATCTTAGGGATAGCTTTGACAAAATGGAAACACTTTTTCAAACAAGCTCCATGACATTTTTAAGTAGGTAGCTATTATTCATCAAATTTTAGTGCAATAAAATACAGTGCTTTTGACCTTACTTTTTCATTAAGCTGCACGCTTAAGTTATTTCTGCTCATCTGCCCGATGAGCAGAAATAACTCTTTATTAGTTACTTCTATAGTATAATAACTATAGGGGAAAAGTGACATTGTAACTGAAAGTGTTAGATTGGGTATTTCTGAGTGGGAGTGGCAGTGTGAATGAGAAGCGTGCTGTGTTCAATAAATTAATTGTAGATGCATATAATACAGTGGCGGATCCAGGATTTTTATCAGGGGGGGGCGCACGTCTGTGGGGCCCTGCCGCTCCATTCTCCACCCCAAAATTTTGGGGTGCCACGCCCAAATTTTTACCCAAAAGGTTTAAAAAACGCCTCGGTCAAAACTTTACACAGATGAGAAAAGAATGCTGCACAATTGCACTAATTGCAGTCATTTATTATATACTAAAAAAACAAATTTGGTATGTGAGTAACCACAGATCGAGGAAAAAGATCTAGTTGCGTAACATTTATGAGTTTTAACACAAATACTAAATAAATTAAACATTCAATAAAACAATACGTGCAAACAGATTTATCGTAAACGCTTGAACATATAAAACAATATTTTAAATCATATTGCAAAGTTAAGTTTCCTTTTCCCTTTGCGAACCTATCTAGGATAGATCCTAGATCCAACTTCATTGATCGATATATGTATAAAAGTGCTAAACCATTTAGTCTATCTTCAGGTATAGTACATCGAAGGTAGGTCTTTAAAAGTCTCAAAATTGAGAAACTTCTTTCGGCAGTAGCAACAGAAACAGGAAGAGAAGAAATAATTGTTAGCGCATTATAGATGTTTGGAAACTCACCTTTATTACACATTTGCAAAGCTGTTAAAGCGTTATCACACTTACTATTTATAGTTTCGTGTTTAAACAATGTAAGTTCCACGATAAACACTGTATGAGAAGGATTGTTTAAAACAGAGCCAAATGTTTCTATAATTTTTGACACAGTATCTGATATTTTCTGCGGGTCATATTTTTCAAGAGTTGTTGGAATACATACATCTAACAAAAAAAAACGCTCATTAAACGTTCTGAAACCCTTTCTTTAACATCAGTTAGGCCAAAATCTAAAATTGGTATAAAATAACTCTATTCCAATAGTTTTCTGGTAAAAGGCTATCTTTATCTGAAAAAGTATCACTGTGTGTTTGTGTTGAAACTAGCCGGGGTATTTGCATCTCTATGTCAAGCTCTATGGTTCATTTTCAGCTTCTTAAAATATACAAAGTTTGGAATGAGAATCCACGTTCACTCTTTTTTAATGGAGAGAGTCAACGAAAATTTTTAACTTTGACTTAGCTGACTCTATGTCAATGTTCTTAGTCTGCAAATATTTACTATATGGTAAGGTAAGTGCAAATATATCTGCTAATGAATATACAGTCACAAACTGATTTTAGAAGAATAACTGCTCTACTAGAAGAAGTAGTATAATCCCATCCCGATGTGTCTTTCAAAGCTTTACTATAAGAGGCAAGTCCGTCTAAACTTGTAAGCTAGAGCAAAGTTTACAGAATTAAAAATATAAGTTGGTACACTAACCTCCAATTCAATGAAATCGTCATATCAAAGGCGAGCCGACGACGCAACGCGATGGTAAAAAAATGTAGGGGGTATTGAGGCAATAAGAGCCGAGTTTGACACGATTTACTTTGGTATAAAGACAATGCTTTGGTCAAAGCGCTATTGAGAACATAGAGTAAAATTTCCCGCTTAGTAAGTAATAAATGGAGGAATTTAAATAATGAAATATGTTTTCATTAAAATTTTGAAAAATATATTTTGTGAAGTCACAAAAAAAAGATGAAAAGGTAAAGGCCTTATTCAGCATATTTTAAAAAAATTACGGTAAATACGATTGCATATTGAAATAAAATTTGTAAAATATATTATTTTTTACTGAAATTTAATACCCCGTGCAAAATTCTTTATTTTAATTTATTTTGGGGATGAACTACATCATAGTTTTGCAAAGCTTTACAAATTATTTTGGAAAAAGTTTTGCAAAACTAATTGTCTACATTTTAGCAATTTCTATATTTCGTTAATTTTACCACAATAACTAATTAGCACAAAATTTAAAGTAACAGACTTTTAGATAAACCTATATTTGCACCCATCTTACATTACTATGCAAATGCACAAAATCTGATTAAAAGTTACCTTTTTTGGTTGGTAACACGGTTGATGAAACAGCAATGAATGTATACAGCTCCTAGAAGAATTTGCAAAACTGTTTTCATTAAAATTCAAACCACACATTCCAATACGGCTATGACATTACATTGGTGTATCATTCGCATATTTGTGGGATCGTATAAATTCTAAGGCACTTTTCCAGGCTCAACACCTGCTAGTTTTTTTATTACATACTCTATTGTACTCACAATAAATCGATATTAATATTGAATATTGATGGGAAGTAGGACAAATTTAACTTGTAAGATTTGACCCAAACATATAAGTGAAGTTAAATAAAAGCTTATAATAAACGAATGCATACCTACCCTTTTGGGTGATAAATAAATAAATAGCGATATATTGTCTGCCATTTGTCTTTCACAATCAACTACTGAACAAATATTTCGATTTTCGACTAGACATTTTACTCAGAAATCCACCAAAAACAAACCGCTATTTTGAAATATCACCCTATACGCCGGACCGTAAACAAATTTAAAATACTCTCAAATTACCTAGCTCTCCACTGTAAACTGGCACCAGTCTACCGGGCAGGCGGGGAGTAGCGGAGTGGAATTTGACGATGGCGCGGAGTGAATCAACTTATATTTTTAATTCTGTAAACTTTGGCTAGAGTCATGTGCCTCTATCCATCTTGTCTGACAGGGCTTAATAATTTACGTTTTAAATATTTTTTTAAAACAATAGTATATTGTGTAACTAGGAGGAAAAGCAAAACATTCCTGGACGACTGTGGTAGTTGCTGGACGAGGCGCAGCCGAGGCCAGCAACACAGGTGTCCAGGAATGTGCTTTTCCTACGAGTTGCACATACTATTTTTTATCCGATCGAAATTAATTAGAATACGTACTTATAAAAATAGAGCCAAATATTACTCTAAATAAAAACGGTGTTTTAAATTTAAACTCAACATAATATCAAGTTTTGAATCGAGCGAGCTTGAAGTTTACTACGTAGCTACGGAAACTACAGCTAAATGTTACTTTTGATAGACGTCAGATCTGACAAACAAGGCGTTTAAATAAGACAGAAATGTTACATTCCCGGACAGTTATATTCTATTCTTGTACAGTTATTGCGATTTCTTGAATAATACCCGTTTTATGTTTAACACTTCTTGCTGTAAGAGATTTCGATAGAGAAAGGTTAAAAGCGTGATTAAAGCAAGGAGAAATAATAGCATAGCAGAATAGTAATTAAACGACAGTATAATTGTATTTATAATTGGATTTATTTAAAACCGCTTAAACTAGAATATATCTAGGCAGACAGTTATTGTTATTTTTTCTAAAGTCGGCGGCATAATATCATTTTAATTTTAATAAACTTTTAACGTTCAGGGGGGGGCGCGCGCCCCCCGTGCCCCTCCCCTGGATCCGCCTCTGATATAATAAGGTTTTTCCGGAAAGAATCTACACAAAGCTTGCAACGCAACACCGGACGGTTTATTGGTTTAATGATCACTTGGCAACCATGTTGAGGTTTTTAAATGATTTTTGTAGGCAGTTTCCTTCCAATAAACTTAACGTCAAGAGTAATAAATAGAGGTTGTATAGGGCCGAGATTAAAAAGGCAAATCAGGTTGCAATTGCTCGTGTAATTCGGGCAGCATTTTAACCCGTTCCCGTTAAGTGTATGTGGAGCATCAAAAATGAGCACTCTTGTGTTTCTGATAGAAAGAGAAGTGCATGTCAGATTGATTCTGATGATTTATGATTTTCGTAGGTTTTTTGTTAATATCGTTGCACACATTCAGCAAAATATGGGTATATCTTCTTTTCATTTACAGGATAACAATAAGGGTGCTCCTAATGAAATTGCTCATCAGGAGCGCCCCTAATGTTATACTGTGAATAAAACTATGGCATACCAATATGTACACTATCTCGCCTCTTTTTTTCAATGAGGTGCGTGACTTTATACATTCGCTGAAGAAAAAAAAACAAAAAAACTTTTTGGTCTAACATTATTATGGGTCCACTAGTAAAATTAGTGAATTTATGTTTTCATGAAGTTCTGTTTCCATCGGACCTAAAGGTGGCATTGACTAATTATGGGGGTATATTTATTTATATATACTTTTTCCTATTATTTTTATTTTTTTTTAAAGTTGCATGGTCTCAAGGGTCACCAACTTTTTCGAAAGAGACGAATAAATATGCTGTGCTAGATACACTCTTCTTGCTGATGAAGCCACCATCATCTGCTCTCATAAAAGTATAACAATGGTGAGAGCGCTCTTTCTTTTTTAATGATGGTAAGATGGAGGCCATGTTTTTCTCTAGTGGACAGATAACTGAGAAGCATCACGCTGAATCGGTGAAATTCCTTGGCGTTTACCTCGATAGCGCGAAACTTAGTAAAAAAATAAACCGACGGTCATTTGTCTTTGGGGATCCAATTTTCCGTTTCCGAGTTACTACGTGACATGTGTATTTCTCAAAATTTTGTTTGGTAGTCAAATAAAAATCTAATTAATTTGGATGACATTTTCTGGACATGTTTCTTTTGACGGTGTTCTGAATCTTATTGAAATTAATGAGAAACAAAAAACGACGAGTATTTTTTTGAAAAATGGTAACTGGGTCATTCTAACGCCGAAACATAGCGATTATCGAAAAAACCGAGACAACGCGACAGTTTGATAGCGAATTTCTAGGTGAAAAACTCTGTACATGCTTCTTTGTTTTGAAAATGTCAAAAATGGACTTTTCAGGGAAAATGTAAGAAAAGCGATTTATAGGTAAAAAAACTAAGATTTCAATTTCTTTTTCGAGAAAAATGTTTTTTTTTTATGGAAAAGCTGATCGATACTCTATGCCAAAACAAGAACGAGTGTTATTAATATTTTATTACTGAAAAACTAATCGATCTTTAGCAACCAAACTTTTGCACATTAATAGGGGAATTACGAGAACAGCATATCAAAAAACCACACGATCGGATTGAAAATGCAGAATTACTCTTTTTTTAAATTTCATTTTGAAAAATCTACTTTAAGCCAACACATTATAAGATATTCGAGGGAATACATCTTTCAATATTTTAACATACGTTTAGGCTAGAATATGTAGATTTATATATTTAATTGCGTGAAACCTCTGAAAACTTTTTAAAGCTCAAAAAATAAGGCAGGATCGGAAAATTAGGAAGTTTTTACTGATTAGGTGCGGATACGTATCATTTTTGGGATAAATAATATAAGGAGATCTTATTTAAAATTATTTGAGGCCGGGAAAATAGGCTATGATCGGAGAATTTGAAAAATTTTAAAGCGAAAAGCAGCAGTTCCTACCGATTGTTTCGAAGTCTATACTATTTGCTATAAGTACATTCAAAATATTTGCTCATATTGCAATAATTCTGATTATTTGCCCCATTTTTGTATTCTACACAAGTTATGTAGATATCGGACACCCTATTAGGTCTAATTTGTTATTTTTCTTATTCATATAAGCTAGGACTGCTATTCTTTATACATTTCTTATGTTATATGAATTTTCATTTCTGTCATGTAGTTTTATGCACAGTTTTTTTTTATATTTATATTTATTCGCCGGCTTTGTATGAGTAGTACCGGCATTCTGTTAAAAAAAATATATGCTTCACCTTTATAAACACACAACTGAAGCGAAACTTCTTAGAGAGATTTTTGGAATTGAATTTTTTAAAGTATTTTTTTCTCTACTTTTGCCGCCGCTTTCAATTCTTTTTTATTTTTTTCCCTTTTTGTTTCAACTTTTTTTTCGCAGAAAACCGCGTTTCTCTTACTTTTTTTTCATTATTTTTTTTCTTTATTTCATTTTATAATACTTTTATTAGCTTTCCGAACAGTTTTTTCTTTTTTTTAATTATTTGTTTTTCTTATTTGGTTTTATAATACTTTTATTAACTTTCCGAAAATTGTATGCGTTTTTCCAATCTTTTCCCAATTTCTGTTTTTTTTCTTAAAGCATTTTTTTCCCCATTTTTGCCATCCCCGACCTCGTAGCTTAACTCCTTCGCTTCTTTTTTTCGCCGAAAACCGCGTTTCTCTAACTTCTTTTTATTATTATTTTTTTCTTATTTCGTTTTATAATAACTTTGGTGCATATAACTAACTTTAAGAACACCCCCCCTTCCTCCCAACTGCTGATCCCGGGTCATCGCTTGTCAGATTTTCGAGCCGAGGCTCCGTTGCAGAGATATCGAAAAAAACGTTTTTTACCCAAAATCCCCCCTTAAATTGGAGCCCCGGTCCCCCCCCCATACGGTCAAAGGTAGCCACCATGAGGCGCAACTACCATAAAAATTTCGTCCTTATTTTACCCCGGCTGAATATCCTGAAAATTTCAACCCTCCAGCTATACTGGAACATGCTTAATAAAATGGGACGTTTCACTTCTATAACCGTTTCAAATTTGATAAGAAGTTTCACTTCAAAAAAGTAATGTGGAAGGGTATTAAACGCGAGATAAAAAGGTGTTTTTTTTTTATGAAAAAGGACAATTTAATCATATCCTCCCCGCAAATCACACCTTGGGTTAAAATCTTATAATATATTTGCCCAGAACCAATACATCTCTACCCAGTCGCATTTACTACAAACATCAAATAGGTATTCTTTATTAATGAATGGCCTGAAAGAATAATAATAACTTTCTACTGCATTTTACCTAGAAAGATTAAATTTCACAATTTTACTTCTTACTCTTAATCCTAAGAAGTAAGATTACTTTTAGGAAGTATTTACCTAGTTTAGTAATAATAATACGTGCCGCTAGTGTGAACAATATGATGTCCTAATGGCGCAGGATATTCCAACTATATAATTGAAATTTGATTTATTGATGCCTTACGTATTTAACAAGAGAATAAAATATGCTTAGAACTTAGATGAGTTCTCGAGTTATTGCTAATCTTCAGCGTAGATAGCAAAATAATGGTTCGAGACTATGCGAAGACCAATACATCATCCTTATACTCGTGTCTTTATAGCTATCATTAAATGCCCCTTGCATAATGTCATATACATTTTTAGTTAATTGATTTTGTGATATCAATTTAGAAAAGAAGTTGGTTCATCGTAAATTAAAGTTATTTTATTTGAAACAAATGTAGAAATAATACTTAAGCCCACTTTTAAAAGTTAATTCTAATTTTAGTTTCACCTGTAGCAAAGGCTTGTAGAATACATTTTCTTTTATTTATTTTAAGATAAAATGGCGATAAAATGGAAAAGATCTCTACCAAAGCCAAACAAATTTTATGGGTTTTGATTTTGAATTAAAAATATTTGACTATGGCTTCTCCTCGACCAAATTAAATGATTTTAGAATACTTTTGCTTTTCTTCTTGAGATCTATATTTACATTTTCATCTAGCAATAGCATTCTTTAGGAAGCTTCCATTTTATTTTAACGCACAATCGGTTGCGTTATTTATTTTTGAACGTTTTTGCTTAGAAAAATATAATATACCCTAAGGGTCAGTTTATATAATTAAAATTAGGGCAGATGTTAATCTTGAGTTAAACATTATAAAACCATGTTGACGTTATCGTGAACATAGTTCATTACACAATTACTGAATCTAGTTTCTCCCTGACCAAACTTTACGTGAGTTTCGAATTTAGTATGATTTATGATCTCATTAATGCCGATCAGTAAAAACAATAATGGGAGGAAGGATTAAGTTTGTAGAGACCTTTGCATGGTGTTTTATGTTTTATTATTGGTATAGATTCAAGAGCGACATGTAAGACATATTAAACCTTCTTGTATTCACCGAGTATTTAAATATAAACTACTAGAAATAGTTAATATTTTAGCCTCCTTCCAACAACTAACTTTTTATAATTAGTCGTTTCTCAACAGGTAATTAATTTTAAGTTTCCCCTCTTCCAACTTCGAAACCACTTAACTATTAACTTTAAGTTGGATTTTAACAACAACTGAAATAAAAAAATTTAAATAGAAAAATAATGGGTTTGGTATAATGGAAAATATTTTTAAACCGAAAGAAAAGCTAAGTGATGCCTCATTGAAAGAGTATCCTTAATTTAGAATTGAAAACATTTAAATCAACAGTTTCAGGATGGGCAGCAATTTACCTGATTTACGTAATTTTCAAAACCAAATTAAAAAAAAAATCCCTAAGTGATTACAAAAATTTCCTTTATTCCTGTAAAGCTATAAATTACCTAGATCTAGGGAAATTTCCCTAGAACAGACATCACTACTAACATGTATCTATAAATCAAATGTAGCTTAAGTCTCTTCTCCCCAACTACACAAGTACTTGGAGGGTGAACTGCCTGAGGCATTCCTCGGCGACCTCTAAAATCTAATGATTTATACATATTTTATGGGCGAAAAACAAAAAATGTTAATTACTTCTCGTCTTACTCTATTTACCTTCTCACGTTTATAATCCGCATATATTAAAACTACTGCTAATTATTTTTGACTAAAATATTCGACGTGGGAGCACGATGCCAAGAAATTGTGAAAAATCAGTAATATTCTTATAATTTATTGTTTAATTGGCTCTAAACTAGTCAAATACCTCTCAATTAAATACCCTAATAAAATAGCGACGATGTATAAAAAATGTTTCATTTATGGCTAATCAAACCAGATATTAACGAAATAATCGCGTGGGATGGAATCTAACCGGTGTCGGTTTTTTCTCAGTAAAATAAATTACTAATTAACCGTTACTACAACTTTTAACTCGTCTTGGATGTCATTAGTAATTATTAGCATGGACCAACCATGATGAATCTTGAGAAATTAGTGATGAGAAGACTATCGATAATCACTACTTGTGTAATATAATATTTGTGTGAGTACTAGTATTGCTCATTTGGCTTTTCTCTTAAGTTTTTATCGTTACTGCTATGATCAGGGCTCATACTGCTATTAAGAGATTTAACACCTTATATGGTAGTATAAGGACCTTTAATCTTTGTTGTATCAGTCCAGTTGTGCAGGTTCTGTATGCATTTAGGCTGGATGAGTCAGAGAGGGGGATTGAAGTCAGATATCTAGTAGTGTGGAGACCCTCTCATATAATCATAATCTCCACAGCTCAAACTTTTGATCGAAGAGCGCATCGCTCGGAGCCCACACTAAACTGTAGGTAGCGTAAAGGCTTAAAGGCCGAGTTGAATGTACACGTTAAGTGAACCAGAAAAATTTTAATATCCTTTCCTATTCTATATCCAGACGTGATAAGCTCACATGCACCGAAACCCGAGACTTATGGTAGTCATTAGCAAGAATTTAATACAGCTTGTACTCTACCTACCCTGTTTAGATTTTGTAACATTGCGTATACTATAAAGTGTCATATTAAACCTAATTAAAATTTAAAATATTTTGGTAATTATGTTAGCAATGTATTCATCATTTATATTTTTTATTATTATCATTGACATTAAAATCTTAACCCGTTGATCAGTAGCTTTAAGGTTATTAGAAACTTACTATATTTAATCAGACTTTTCATTCGACAATGCAAGAATTATATATTACTTTCTGCAGAACCTACTAGAGAGTCTTTATGAGTTATAAAAAGAAGAAGGGCATCTTTGATTATCTGCCAAAAAGGTCTTTGCCATATAAACAATTCTCATTAAAAAAAAATCTGAAACAAAATACATTAATAAAATCTCATACAAAGACATAATAATTTGCATGTGTCATCTTTGAATAATTAAAAATCCTCTAATATTACATATAATCCAGTTATAATAAATTGTATATATTTTTTAGGAGGATAGATACGTTTTTGACAGGATATTTTATATTTTAAATTTGTTTAAAGTAAATCATTGATATCTGATTATAGTTTTGAAAAATTGGCTTCATTACAAATAGGCAGATATAAAGACAATTTGCAAATATGCTCCAGAACCATCAGACTTGTATTAGGTTTCGTTCATTACAATCGTTACGTTAATGAGCTTTCGGTCTCTTTGTTGCATTATTAAGAAACTCACATCATTTATTTCGGGGACCTCATTGACACCCGTGGAATTAATTGACTAATTCTCTAACAAGAAATCTTTTCAGAGCTAATTAAGTCTAGCCAATAGAAAACTTGACCTTTTAACACTTGATGACGAATGATACTTTAAACGAATGACATTGTTTAGTCAATAATTACTAAAATGTTCGCTTGATTTATGATTGGAAACATCAATCACGAATCGTCTTCGACATAAAATAATCGCTTATTTTAATGGTTTGCCATTTGATGATTGGAAAACGTTGGTTTTTGATGCATACAGTGCCTGGCTCAAGAAATTCATGATGATTTTACTATTTGGAAGATATTATTTTCGATACATACATATTCTAGTGCCATGTTTTGCCAAAGATGTTGAGTAGGGAAGTATGTTTATTCTTAATTAAAATTCTGATACTTTGTGACAGTTATCATTCTGTCATATCTGTACCAAATATTGCATTTTTTTTACTTCTAGTGTGCGTATAATGTTCAAATATTTTGTTAATAAGTCCTATCACTACTTAAAACATACTACCATATTGAAAAATCTACATATCAAATTAGGCTCAATCTAAAGCGACCAGATCTCCAAAATCAAAAAGCGGGACACATGGTTTAAAGTTTATTAAAACCTAGCTTAACCCAAATTTAGCTTTGAGATGCATCGTTTAGCAGAAAATCTTTTGTAGGCTATTAAAACAAACAAAAATAAAAAAGAAAATCTTAAATTTAAACACTTAATAAGTTCATTTTCATATTTATGCATTATAAATATTAAACATTAGATAAATAAAATGTTGAAATATAACAAATATATTATAACAAAAAATTAACATTTCTTATACTAAAAGCTAAAAGCTATTCCAACTACCAATAAATATCACTATTAAGAGTATTTTTCATTTTGATGAATTTTCTTTAATTTTTAAAAGTTCATTATAGAACCCCAAGCAATCTCCATCAAAATTATATTTCACAACAATCAAAGCTTTTAAAGTTTCCAATTTAGTTTTTTCCGTCGACCAAATTTTATTCATTATGAAAAAAACCCGTCCCGTACAAGCGTTAGTGCCGGGTAAACATAATATGTATTGAATTAATTGTAGAATATTATTATAAGAAATGTTATTTTAATCAAAATTATTAAATATATCTACCCATTTTTGACCTGTGGATGTCTTTTGCTCAGTCCAAAAAAGAAGTTTTTTTACTACTAACATGATAAATCATCATTATTTACTCCATTCCTCAAATCAGAAGTAACATTTCTCACCCTAGATAAATAATAATATTAAAAAAAACCTAGGTCAATAATGAAACGGAAACAGAAAATGTCAAAATGTCAAACTTGTTAGTTTGACAACTAGTTGTCATTTCGGATTATTTGAAAAATGAGTAGGAAATGATTAATTTCAAAATCTAATCAATTCAAATAATGATAAGGATTGTATCAGTGCTAATAGTAAAAAAATTATATACAGTATGACTCACTTTTCATGACTCCCCATAATATTCTTATTAATAATGCGATTTTGTCAAAATTTAGATGGAAAGAAGGTACTTTGTATGTATGGAGCTGTCAGGAGATATTAGGTTTGTTCTAGCAGGACATTTCGGACGGTTTGAAGCCATCCGGAGTTTGCGCATAGCGATATAAGCGTCGCTTTTATTGCTATGCGCAAACTCCGGAGGCTTCAAACCGTCCGAGATTTCATGCTAGAACAGACCTTATGTTACGATATCTGTCAGTTAGACAACTGAACTTCCAGGCTACCTGATATTTCGAACTATTTGAAAAATAAGTAGAAAATGACTAATATAAAAATCAAATCGAATCAAATATGGTAATACACACGATACACATATAACGGTATGCTGATTTCTAGACTCGTTTTTGACTCACCCGCGCATCTACGTCACCCGGGAAAAAATGTTCCTTTTGAGGCTGTCATAGTTTATTTAGTTAAGTGAATTTTTAGATTTGTTTTGTGTTTATATAGTTATAGGATTATTTAAATTAAAAACTTATAGTACCTATAATTATGCCGAACTGTGCTGTGGCTACTTGTAAGAACAATAATAGGACCACCAAAGGGAGTAATATTAAATATTTTCGTTTTCCTAAACATGAGTTAGCAAATCAGTGGATTCGTGCTTGTCGAAGAGAAGATGGAATTAACATAAAAGATGGTGAGTATCTTTAATTATTGAAGCTTTACTTTATTATTTATTATTTTTATTACATATTTCCACTCTAAAGGGAAATCCTATGGCTAGAGATGGATCCTAATTTCACGTACCGTACACCGTGCACCGTACCGTGATTTTAGCTGAGGCTAATTCGACATTCGGGTGCTGCAGTGCCTTAGTTCCGTTCTTTAAACATTCTTTTTAGATATACCACGATCAAGTCACGGTTCACGGTCCAGCCAGACACTAAAAAAAAAGCAACATGTATTATTGAAGTGTGATTGAAGTGAAACTTTTTAACGCGCGCCGGGAGGAATATTTACACATGCTCACATACGATGGTACCAGGGTGCTAAAATCGGTTAGGCTCTATAGCGCTACAAAAGCTCATTGACTTGCGCACCTAATCGCGCCATGTCTTCGCGATGCAATCGTTCTCTTCCAACAGCTCTCGTGGCCGAGTTGTCTAGGTGGTTAGGTCTCGATTCGGCGGCTCTATCGGCGAAGCGGCGCGGCCTGAGTTCGAACCCCGTTGCTTTTTAATTTTTTTTAAGGTTAAGTTTCTCTACAGTCTTATGAAGAATATTTTTTTTCATTTGGGCCTTTTCCTTTTGTTAATTGAGTGATATATTTAAAAAAAACTACTTTTTAACGAAATCCGTTACTATATGTATATTGTGATATGTTTGTTAGCTTACAAGCATAAAATATGGGATTTGCTCTATTACCTTGTCAAGACATAAGCGAAACTTTTATGAAGAATATTTTTTTTTTCATTTAGGCCTTCCCTTTTTGTTAATTAGTATTATATTTAAAAAATTGTATATTTAAAAAAACTACTTTTTAACCAAATCCGGTACGATATTTAGGGGTCGTCATTTCCTTGACAACTTCTTTATTTTGTCTTGATCTTGTCTTGATTTCAAGACAAGATCAGGACAAGAAATGATCCTTGTTTTTCAAGACAAGACAAGAAAATAGTTCTCAAGTCCAAGATTTCTTGGAAAGAAACCAACAAAATCTTGAAATTTCTTGAAAATGTAAAATGAAAAAAAAAAACTCATTTGTTTTGCTAGTTTATTGAAAAAAAAAACAAAGCACTGAAACATTTTTAATGGAATGATAAAAAAAATATTATGTAAAAAATAACTTATGTTATGGCTTAAGGTATTGGGATCAAAAAGTACTTTGCAAACCGAGTCTACTACAGTGGAAATGAAATAAAAATGTAAAAATGGGCAAAAAATATTTGAAAGGGTTCAGAATATTGACTATTAAATAATGAGGTCAATACAAAGAAAATTAAAAGTGTACTTTAAGTTTGGTAAAACTATATCTTGTGGGCTAAATTAAATTGGATAATTTTTTAATGCTTAATAACTTTTTATTTGCAAGGGATTTTTTTTTATTATTTTTGGATATGTTATGGGCTAAGATATTAGAATCAAAAAGAACTTTGCTCAGCGTAAATTAAGAAAAAATTAATTTATGAAGGAATGAACTATAAAACAAAACTATCATGATCGCGTGCCCCTCGATTCTACGCATCAAGTATAAACATCACATCAACCAATCTCATACCGACTTTTTTACTTAGTTCTCAAATGTTGAAATAATACTTAAATAACAATTTATACATTTAAATTATTTTCTAGAGTAAAACTATGTATAATATATCAATTATAATTAGTAATATAAATGCTTTTATTCTTTAGTTAACACACGTACACGTATAATTATGAACGTACCTATTATCGAAAATGTCCTTTAAAATCCCCCAAAACTGCGAATATTGCATTTCAAAACATATGTTCTATACACGCTTACATAGCAGAATCGAAAGCGTCGTTCCCGGGTGACGTCACACGTTTCTGTGTGGGAGGTTCTGCCTGCGCAAGAGCATACCGTTATATGTGTATCGTGGTAATATATCAGTGTTAGTAGTAAAAAAAATTCTATATATACCTCGGTTGAGAAGGCCATTATTAATCTCGCACATTATATCCTTCGGCGCTACGCGCCTCAGGATATAAAATTGCTCGGTAAATAATGGCTTACTTCTCAACCTAGGTATATAATATACTATTGTTTTCAGTAATAAATGATGTACAATAAAGCATACTTTATTCGCTTTATCTTCAAGCTTAGTAAGTTCCCTCCAAACGATTGCTGGGATAAAACATTTCCAGCCTAGTCTTAAGTTTATTTTCAAAAACATCATAAACCTGGACGATATTATTTTTGTCTCCTTGGCAATAGCATCTTGAAATATTGATGCATGCAATATTATGAATAAAGAAAAGCTAAATTTCGGAGGATTAGTTTTATTTTTTTTTTTAATTAACTGTAGGCATTTTTCAATAGACAAAAAGTATAACCAAGGTTGGATATAGCTTTTGATCTTTATGATTCGAAGCATCACAAAAGATTTTAATAAAATGTACAGCTTCTAATTGCTATTGCAGATGCAGAGACAGCAGCAGATGTGATGACAAAATCTTTCTTCGCGCACATGAAAATTTGTTCTTATACAATTTTTCTACTATTTTTGATGTCCAAACCTTTGACCGAAAACTATTGTTACCAAACACACTGTGAAAAGCAAAAATACCTTCTTCAGCCGCCAGCAGCTGGTCTTCGGCGTTCATTTGTGAAACATTTCTCAAATAAATATCCATTTTTGATGAGGAAGCTGCTGCTGCCAAGCCAAATACATTTTATGTTTATCAGTTTGAATATGCTCATCGATATAATTTTTACCACCATGAGCCATTGAAAAAATTGATAAATATTTATTGCAATATACAGTTGAACCCAATTTTCCTCTTTTTTAAGAATTGATAAAGATTTTGCAATTCAACGGAGAAAGTGCATTTTCTTTTTGGCGCCATTTTTATTATAATAAATAGGAATTCAGCTTAGCCAGTATCTCTATCTATAACAAGAAATTACTAATACCAAACTATTATCATAATAATATATGTGGAAAACACTTCCCAGTCACCTGAATGAAATAAGCACGTCACAAACAACAAAAGGAATCCAAAAGAATGCGGACTGCGGGCATCCCAAACCAATATAAAGCACTGGTAATCGGTATGGTAGATCGCAATAAATAATTCAGAATACTGAGGCCTAACGACAACGTAAGAACAACTGTGTTGTTTTCCATCGAATTTACAGAAAAATATAATTTTTTTAGTTTTGCAGTAGATGCAATAGATGTAAACTAAAGAAAGTTGATACTTTTCCACGAAAATAGGAACACCCCGTATATATAAAAATTTAATATTTTAAAAGCTTTTGTAAATCCAAACAACTTTTGTATTAAACTTTTTTTGGTATACCCCGTAGATTATGAGATAAAGTGTCATCCCATAATAAACGGGCCACCCTCTACACATACAGATAGTATAAATTAAGGTAAGGTAAATATGATTATACAAGTTGTAACATAGTCAGAGCATTATAAAAAATCATAAGGGAGACCAAGAAGTTTAAATAGGGATAAAGTGCATTTTTTTTTAAATTTTCATCTGTCACGATAGATTTTTATACGAATCTAAATAACTTAAACTCGCGTTAAATTTGCAATAGATCATTTCTTTTTGAAAAATATATTTTAAACTAGAAATTATCAAAACATTATTTATACAATTTTATTTGTTCTAACTTATAAAATTAGTAAATCGTGCAAAAGTCAATTACCACTTTAATCTAAATAGTCTAGGCCAATTAAAATATCGAGGAAAAACTCACTATATATTTTTAACATGCTTTACCTCGAAAATAAATCGATTGTGAACCTGTTTGATAAGTGTAAATTAAAACATGGCCGATGACGAGAAGTCAAATGTTTCTGAGCCAAACAATAAACATAAATAGCCTAAGAAATATCTGACTAACTCGGTTGGTAGGTGTGTTTTATGTGAAGCGATATACCATACTGCCTGTGCATTGAGGATTTCGGGACTGGTCACCATTTGTAAGAAAAATCTGGTGAAATGTTGCGCGAAATTTGCAAATAAAGCGATGGTCCCTTCAACGGGAAACAACAATTTGGACTCATTAAAAGAAATAATCAAGGCAAAAGATGAAATAATGAGCACCAAGAATCGGGTAATTAGTGAATGGAAAGCTAAAGAAGTTCTGCTGTACAATATTAGATTATTAGGTGAAATACGTGATAGTCTCAAAAATCGGAAAGCTGGCAACACCGGGCAAGGATAATCGATGTCGGCTTGTCAATTGTCGGTGCCGGAAAATCAAGGAAGTCAATATACTAAATAACCGCAAAATCTCCCAAATTGAGCAAGTGTTGCCAATATCGGCATGAGTTCGATGCTTCAGACCACAATTTCAAACCCAAAAGCCACCAGAGCTAACCCTGATCAGTGCAAAGCAAAAGTACAACGCAAAATCAAGGAAAAATCATTCTACTTCTTAGCACACACTGCTGGTATTCTGCAAGCCCAGGCACCCAATAGAATGAAAAAGTTTATCCAACTAGGGAAAAATACCTCAGACGATAAATATAGTGGACGGCAACAAGTTAGAAGAAAAAGAAGATTTGATGTAAGTAAAAATGATAACGGTGACTGAGTGCAAGCAGTGCCTAAATTAACTCAACTACTTGTAAATAGACTAACTTCTGGCACCCAGGTATGTGATTTGCAAATATTTTTAAAACCTTATCTTCCACGTGTACGCTGCGAGGAACAGCCTTCAAATCACCAAGAGCTTTACACTTCCATAAAAGTAACCAAATAACAACAAGATTTTGGAAAAGCATGGGAAAAGGAGATTTGGCCTAATAGCGTGGTAGTATAGTGTTTTTTTTTCATGAAGAGGGATCACCAACACAGGAGGATCCTCCAATAGAAGCAGATTAACCCAGAAAACCTCAAAACTCCAGATTTATTAACAACATGTCAGCGGTCTACCAGTATTCTATCCGAGGACTGATCGGAATGCTGACTAAACGAGAGCTTTAAAGATTCTGAACTGTTTTTCAGCATGTATAATATCATAGGGTAGGACCCCAGTAATGGAATAGCAATAATTGGCAGTACTCAACTTGTAGACGAACCAACTCGAATCTCAGAGAGGGGCGAAT
>MU181948.1:381944-393188 GCA_016904865.1 Pissodes strobi
TTTTGATTCGCTGCAACTTTTTTGTTTTTAAAGATATCAAGGTAAACAAAAAACGAAATGTAGGGTTGGTAGCCAAGTTTTTTCTAAGTTACATATAAAACAAAACACTAACAATTTTCTGACATATAAGCCCACTCTATATTTTTTAAATTGAACACCCTATATATTACTACATTTTTGTACTCTCTAGAGAAATCTAAACACATTTCGTGTATAATAGATAGGTATAGGATAATACACGAAATGTGTTTAGATTTCTCTAGAGAGCGATATATTTCGTGTAAATCTGAAACTGTTTAAATCTACTATTTTCTATATATTTAACGTATTATTCCTCTTTTTTGTTTTTATTTGCATATACATAATTTGTTTGAAATTGTCTTTTTAAATTAGTTTAAGCTTCCTATACTGTAATATGGTTCTGCTGAATCGGTTGAGTTTGTATTTAATAAATAAACTCGCTAAGGAAGACACCTTCATATCTCTACTGCTTGGTGATTTACAGCCAGGCCAAAGTTTTTTTGACATAGCAGGAGGCCGGGGGCAAAAATTCGACGTGGCAGAAATGGTTGAAATATTCAAAATATTTAAGATCACGCAATCTCTTATCACCATTTCTACGATATTAAAAACTCGTTTAACACACAATTATTACTTTTAATTTTAGAAGTCATGTTTCACCTTATTACCTTCTGTCACTTTCTTCTTCGTAGGCTTTAGAGCCCAGAGTAATTTTAACTCTGCCAATTTTGTCTTAAGTCTCTGGGTGAAATCAAAACACTAACTTTGTCTTTTTTATTAATAAAAAAAATTAACTAAACTTACTGGTATTTACTAAAATATACTTACGCCTATACTAAAACAGAAATTTCCCTCGTTGAATGTTTGTAATTGCCCCTGATCCCCATCGGTTTAAGTCCCTAGCTAGCTGATGCTCCATATTATGTATAATTTCTGCGGTGTGTAGCAGCAATTTTATAATTTGATTCAAGTTTTTTTCCCTCTGCTATCTCCTAAGTTACGAGTATCTCTTTATGGCCTCGCCGAAAAATGATCTTCGTATTGTTAGTAGGAGACAGTTAGTTATTACTTACCGGCTCGTCAAAGAATGCACTTAATATTTTGTAAGCGGTCCAAGAGTTTGTTGCCATTTTCTGTAGCATGATGGGTCAGATGTCTCCTCTTCTCAGACTCGCTGTTGCTGTTCAACTCTCGACTCTGCTGCTTTTTTCTTGTTTTGTGCTCATTTGGCTGTCATTACAAATATCGTTTTGTTTTCTCATTGCAGATTTTGCTATTGCTAGTCTTCCATATACTTTACCTTTACAGCAGCATTTGTTGAATATACAAGTACCTAGGCAAACTACGGCGGACTTGAGTCTATCCACTATCAGAAGATAGCATTTGAAAATCTAAACGGATCCAAGGTTTCACCATGACTACCTCAGTGCTAAAGTTGCATTTTAAGATTGCAGAGAGTAACAAAAATCAGTGGTTGATATTAAGGTTGCAAACTAGTTAGCATACAATGGATTTTATTATTTTTGAAGGAAATCGATGTACCAGTGGCGTGTCTATAAGCAAATTATTTAAATTAATATAACACTATAGCAACAAGTGTTTATTATATATAAATTAATAATGAAGAACAGAATTTCGTGTTAGTCTTTTCGTTATAGCGTTAAAATATATATACATTAATATATTTTGGCTCTAAAAAGGGCCTTTTTACAGCAGTTTTCACCTCACAATATAGCATTCACAGTCTTCTTCTGAGTAGTCGGTCACATTGTCATCATTCGTATCCAAATAAATAATTAGTAGCTCTATAGTCTCATCTAGCATGCCATCAAGACCTCTCATTCTTTAATCTTTCTTAATTACATGCTCTATACATTTATTCTCGGAATCGACTTGCTTTAACGCCCATGGAAAAATACTTTCAAAAGTAGTGTTATGTCTTGCCACAAAACTTAATTCTATTGGATTTAGTTCACAGTGGTAGAGGGGAGGGTGAAGTACGCTAATATTTAGTTTTAGAGCTACAAATTTTGTGCAAGGAGACTTATTTAAATTAACTACTTAATATAACTTCTTTTTAATTTTATCTGCTTCATATGACATTCCTTTTGAAGAAAGGTGATTGTTTTTCGAGTTTCCTGTAGTGGTAACAAGCGTTGTTCATAACGATAAATGATTGAGTAGGAACAAGTTCCAGCATTTGCACAAAATATTCCTCGAAAACATTTGTGTTTGTGCATGTTCTCGTGATAATAACCGAAATAATAGTAAACCGCCTTCTACAAAGCCATTTTTACTATAATTATATGTGATCGATTATTAATCGGCTTTCTTTACCAGAAGGCCCTTTAATTTCAGTAGACCATCTTCTATGAAAGCTTGGCGCGAAGTTGTTATATTTTTATCCTGCCATATTATGACAACCGTGTATCCGTCATTTACTCAAGTTCCGTTCAAATAATAGATATTTACATTGTCTCTCCGATATTGTCTTACAGCTCTTAAATATCGTTTTTGTCAACAAATAATTTCTCTTTTTCAACCAAAATTGATTTTCGACTTTCTAGTTTTTTTTAACGAAAATAAATTTTTTGACTTCTCCAGTGTCGCTTGCTCGTTGGCTGAGTAAGTTCCTATTTTACATAAGGTGGGTAATTCTTTCTAAAAAAAATTATGTATAATTCCTCTTACAGTTGCATTTGTATCATCATCGATGATCATTCTTTTCATCCTGATTATTCCTTAATAGTTTTATTGGGCCACTTTTATCCTCACGTGGTAGTCTGTATATTGTTGTTTCTCCGATCTCAGCCATTTTTGAACATATTTCAACTATTTTTGCAACACAGGCCCTTAAACACCAAAACCCCACAGGTTTTGGTGTTTAAGGGCATTGTAGACGTTAAGAATAATAACCATTTCGATTATAGGCAGAGCACCTTTACTAAATCTTTTCACAGCAACAAAATCAGCCATTTTACCTCAAAACAAACTGTCTCACTTCTTATCAGAAGATTAAACACTAACATTATTTTATTGAGTTATTTACCCTGTAATAGTTATTAAATGCAGGTGTATGAGCAATAATATTTGTATGGAAAACAGTACGCATTGCGCTTATGTAAAAGCCTTTTTGTCATACGCTCCCAAAAATAGCTATTTTACGGACTCATTTGAGTCCGTAAAATGCTTCTTTTTAGGCCTAGTCCCTAAAAGTCGTCATGGCAACTTTTACGCACTATTCCAAAATTCCTGAATATGTCTAAATGACAAATTTCGAATGACATGACAAAATTGTCAAATAGTTGCTACGATATCAAATTCTAAGCTAACTTTGTCGTACATTATGATTTCAAAAATTATGGTAAATTTGCAAATTTAGGCGTTCTGAAGAATTGCAAAAAGCCTATAAATGAAAATTAAATTTTGGGAGCGTATGACAAAAAATAGTGTTTGTCACACGTACCTAAATTTTTCAGGACTCATCTGCTATTCCGCAGCAATGATTCCTGAAAAACTCCATTTTAGGTACAAAAATAACTATTTCGGGTTCTTTTTCACTGTTTCATTTCTTTTTCTAATTTTGGAACGATAGCCATTCTTTGTTATCATCGATAAACTTTTATGATAATTTAGACTTCATAGACGTTAAAAAATAAGGTAGAAAATATGCATAGCTGATTTATTTTTTTTTTGATGGTGAGTATAGCCTATTTCACGGAGAGCTTATTAAAGTTTACTTGCTTAGCATAAATATGTTATTTTTAAAAAAGGCGACTTTAAAAATATATATCCAAGAAAATAACTCAAAAATGATGAAAAATTTCTATATACATATAAGAGTTAAAAAATCAGATGAGAGAGTATTCAATTAAGGAAAGTTGACGGATGTATATAAAAATGAATATATAAAAAATACAATATGTCAGAAATACATTACTCCACAGATAACCTACATAAAATAATATTACAGAAAATCATTATGTGTCTGATTAGAGAAGAAGCTATGTCTCGTTTCGAAGAAAAATCTTTAGAGAAATGGAGCCTCTCGTCTCGTCGAGAGACCTCGAGGCGAGATGAGATACGGTAATATGTTTTATTTTTAAATTGTACTGAAATATTTGTTAACGATTTTCTGGATTTGTGTATCTTTGTAGTTTTGCACTGATATTTGGTGACACCATTTGAATTTAAATATATATATTTTTTTTAAAGTTCAAGGTTAGACATCTTCACGAAAACAAATTTAATAAAACGTCAATTGTATAAAATGACATATTGTTACATTTCAGAATATTTTGCGCACATTTTTATCTAAACAATTCTCTTATCAGTGTATCAAGTAGATTCATGAATTTTAATATATTATTTGTATGATCAGGATTGAGGAATGATTACACATTCGTTCCTAATAAAAATAAAATTACACAATACAAACAGTCACGCACTTAAAAAGATGACGGGCTCCGTAAACTAATCTATACATTCTCATCTTAAATAACACTTAAAATATACAAAAAAAAATATACAGTGTGTTCATTTCAAAACTACCGATCCACAATTTTTCGAAAATTAAAAAGTCTGGGAAATACGTCAAAGTTCAACTTGTTATTTAACAGTTAACTCATATATTTTTGAAGTGTTTTCCGGATTTAAAAAAAAAATTCTCTTCTTAATCTTTGTTTGTCTCAAGATTTTTTTCAATTTAACAGTAAATATTACAAACTATCCCGATGGCCTGGCAACGGGCACCATTTTTAGCGGATGTTTTCATGAATAATTTGGAAACACTCCTGTGTGTAGTTTAAGTAGAGACTTAGATCCTGAGATTCCTGGAAAAAAGATCCTGGCTCAGCACTATCTTTGCTATTGTGTTTTATTTAGCCTTGAGAAAATAAATCAATAAAAATAAAAGTGATGTATCATATATGCCTTAAAACAAAATGAAAAGAATTCTCTCGTCTTATTCGTTGGTCATCTTCGTTGATTCTCCATCAAACTTTTATTTTTTCTTTTCATGTCAATTATATTCATAAAAATAGGCTGTATATTCCCTAATAACATCGTAATGACGATGAAAACAGAGCAAAAATAAATTAAAAATTTAGTAATAATCGCTCTCTTATAATATATTCGCAATTTTCGTTGCATATAGCTTAGAATAATAATATTTAGAAAAGTAGAAACTATTTCTTTCCACTATATCGCACCTTTTTTATGCGTCTTAAACATATACAATACGATACAAATGTTAGTAGGAATATCATGCCTCCTGCTACGGGTCCCTTCAATATGTAACTATTTTAGAAATTTATTTTCGACGATAAAATAACCTGCTACGTGTTAGTTTGATAAATGTTCCCAATAAGGCCGCGGCGTGACAGGTGAATAAAGTAAATCCTTTGTATATGCCTAAGCAGATTGAAACAGGTTGTTATTCGATTTTTAACGCGATATATAATACCCGAAACTTGAAAAATGTTTGTGCTGTCTTATATATTATATACACGATGGACGGTGCGCCACATTTATTTGAAACAAAATTTATATAGTTTTTGCTATATTGGGCACCTGAGAGGCATAATATAAGAGTTTGTTTATGACATAATTCCAAGGGTCTGTCGATAATATTTTCCTTTCTTATCTCCATTGACTTCGACTGTATCCTCAACTACTCCTGACTATGTTGGGGTTTGGAACCTTCGGCAACTTGCACTGAAACAGAGCTTTATCCACAATACCGAAACAGAATTTTTGCACTCGACGCGCGTTTCGCTAACCATGTTAGCATCATCAGGAGATGATTAAAACTAAAATTAAAATCTACCTAACTCTCTTTTATATTACTGTTTGCTTGATCAAGCGGAACTAAAAAGAACCAATCCTGGAATAGTCATGCTCAATCAACCAATGCAATGGACTATACGGAATAGGCCCTCTATCTCTATTTAAACTTTTCGTACATTTTATAATTTCCATACTTTCATATGGGTCTAAATCTTCGATCAGTTATATTATGAATTAATTTTAAATTTTTAATTGATATTCTATGATTAATATCAAAAGCATGCTCGGCAACACTTGATTTTTCTGTTCTACCCTACTTTGCATGGATCAAAATTATTTTCAATATAAAAATAACTATTACCAACAACTTGAAGGCACGGCAATGGGCAACTGTTTATCGCCGTTCTTAGCTAATCTTTTCATGAGTAAATTTGAAAATGAAATCAGCCAGGACTTCGAATATTTTCCAGGGGTATGGTACCAGTATGTGGATGACATTTTCGTGATTTTCGACACAAAAACCGCTAATATTGAAGATTTTGTAACAACCGTTTCCTCACCATTAAATTTACTTATGAAGTCGAGAACAATGGCCATCTACCATTTTTGGATACTTTAGTGATTAGGAACGATAATAACACACTAGAATTTGATATTTACAGAAAAAATACTGCCCCTAATCGATATATTCCCAATGACTCCTTCCACTGCGACCAACATAAAATGGCCAGCTTTCATTTTTAAGTACACCGTATAGTTAACTTTCCTCTTAGCAGAGAAAGATTTAATAATGAAAAGGAAACAATTAGGAATATAGCGAAAGTTAATGGTTACAATAATAAATAAACTAATTACAAGGCATTTGCTTAGAAAGACCATTCGTGATTCCACTTCTTTCGTTAATCAGGATGAAAATACAAAATATGTTTTGATACCGTATAATCTTCAGTATACTAGAGGAATCCAAAAAGTTTTTAAGGAAGTCAGTTTAAAATTAGTATACCAGACTCAGTTTAACATTAAGAAATTATTAGGTGGTTATAAGGACAAAATTGAAATATTAAAAAGAAGTGGAATATATGAAATTGGATGTATGGATTGTAACTTGTAACCAAAAATATGTTGGGCAAACTAGAAGATCTATACAAACGAGATTCAAAGACCATATAGCTCATTTAAAGTACGGTAGAACAGAAAAATCAAGTATTGCCGAGCATGCTTTTGATAATAATCATAGAAGAACAATTAAAAATTTAAAATTAATTCATAATATAACTGATAGGAGATTATTAGACGCATATGAAGGTATGGAAATTATTAAATGTAAGAATAGTTTAAATAGAGATGGAGGGCCTATTCCGTATAGTAAATTGCATTGGTTGATTGAGCGTGACTAGTGGGATTCCAGGATTGATTCTTTTTAGTTCCGCTTGATCAAGCAAACAGTAGTATAAAAAAAAGTTAGGTAGATTTTAATTTCAGTTTTAAACATCTCCTGATGATGCTAACATGGTTAGCAAAACGCGCGTCGAGTGCAAAAATTCCGTTTCGGTATTGCGGATAAAACTCTGTTTCAGAACTACTCCTGAAACAAAAATAGAAATCATTAGATATTTTTCCAAAAAGTGTTGAATTGTAAATGCTACCAAATCTAGAAATATAGTTCGTCCCTTTCACTGGTAGATTTATATGCGTGATATTATCTCTACCTTACATTAGAACTTAGCATACCTATTCTGGACTTAGAATTTATATCTTAAGTGCTGGAACGCACTCAACCGTTATCAACGGATACACTTCTGAAGTGCTCCGTGGTCGTCATTCATTTTCAAACGTTCTCTTGACGGATATCTAAGATATTTTTGGCAATTGGCATGGTCTTCTCTTCCGCGCGATGATCGCGTAGGTAGAGAAAAAGGCAGTGAGATATTATCGTAAGTAATTGCACAAGTGCATCAAAATTACCGATAATTTTGCATGACAGCGTGTTGTCTAAAAACTGCATGAGTTCATTTTCATATTTTGGAGAAAGAGCCCGACACCGAAGGTGGAGGGCTCTTTTTCCAAAATATGAAAATGACCGAATG
Source organism: Pissodes strobi (assembly GCA_016904865.1). Classification (NCBI taxonomy): domain Eukaryota; kingdom Metazoa; phylum Arthropoda; class Insecta; order Coleoptera; family Curculionidae; genus Pissodes; species Pissodes strobi. The sequence goes on from MU181948.1 coordinate 389,840, forward strand.
CAGTTTTTCTAAGACAACACGCTCGAATGCAAAATTATCTGGTTATTTTTATGCACGAGTGTAATTCGGGGGAATTTTTCCCGAATAAGGACATGGTTTTAAAAAATAGATTTTTATTCTTTTTCTAATACAAAAACGTACATGTAACTGCAAACAAAGTAAAGAGACACAAAAATACGATTTTTTTAATCCGAAACGAGGCATTTTTAATACTTAATATATATTCACTTGACTTTGACGTTATTTATAAATGCTGTCATCGTAATTTTACAATGGAATTACCATAGATACGTAGGATGCAATTATCGCTGTGCTCTTTCGGTTTCTACAGTGCAATTATCGCTGTAATTTTCTGAGAACTGCACTCCTCTAATGGGATTTTTTATACATGAGGGAAATATTCGTTGTAATTTTTTATCATCAGGTCCACTTTTCGGAAGTAATTGCACAAGTGCACCAAAATTACCGATAATTTTGCATGACAGCGTGTTGTCTAAAAACTGCATGAGTTCATTTTCATATTTTGGAGAAAGAGCCCGACACCGAAGGTGGAGGGCTCTTTTTGCAAAATATGAAAATGACCGAATGGAGTTTTTCTAAGACAACACGCTCGAATGCAAAATTTTCTGGTTATTTTGATGCACGAGTGTAATTCGGGGGAATATTTCCCGAATTAGGACATGGTTTTAAAAAAAATACATTTGTATTCTTATTTTAATACAAAAACGTACATGTAACTGTAAACAAAGTACAGAGATGCAAAAAAACGATTTTTTTTTAAATCCGAAACGAGATATTTTTAATAATACCTATATATATTCACTAGACTTTGACGTTATTTATAAATTGTCGCTGTCAAAGTTTCAATGGAATTACCATAGATACGTACGATGCAATTATCGCTGTGCTCTTTCGGTTTCTACAGTGCAATTATCGCTGTAATTTTCCGGTAATTGCACCCCTCTAATGGGATTTTTTATACATGAGGGAAATATTCGTATTAATTTATCATGAGATAAATTAGCAAGCACTCTGCGTTAAATATTTTCTCGTATTATCGGCAATATCGCCCCGTTAATGTACTAGAGGTTGCCGTTTTAAAAGGTGTGTGTTTTTATATTAAATAGTAAAAATTATTTATAATTTAGCTAGGAACCTTCCTACACCTAGTATTTTCAAGCCAAAGTAGAATTGGTACCCTCTAGACACAACTAGGAGTTAGGGGATTGCCACCAACCACTACCAGATGATTGCACTTCCGTGTGGCTGCAGGAGAATGACACACAAGTATGCCCTATAATTGCTTATTTTACCTATAATACATGACCGCATCTTTTTCAAAACTATCGTTAAATGATTTTTCATTGTATATTTTCTATTATCGTGTGTCTAATACCGTTTCTTTATCGTTATCTGATTAAATAATAGCGACTATCTTCCCTATCTTGATTTGCAAATGTCTTGTCAATACAACTGTGATTACCTGATTTACTTAAGAAACATCAAGTTGTTGATGGTTCCAGGAAATCAAAACGTTCCTATGAAATGGGACTAGATGCGCAATGAGCTGTTTCAACCAATCAAATCTCTTCCGACGTTGAGGTCCAGCAATCCTTCCATCATTTTGGTGGTCTTCCTCGTGTTCTCTTTCCCGTTGGTTTGTTATGTTTTGCATTGTTTACCATTCTGTTATCTGGCATTCTCTCAATGCGCTTGTTCCAGCATTTCCGTCTGTGTCTTATCCATTTTCTTACATCCTGTATCTTGCTCTGTTCCCTCAGTTCTTCGCTTCTCATCCTATCAAGTAAAGTCTTTGCATGTGTACTTCTTATCGTCTTCATTTCCACAGTTCCCATCATTTGCATTGTTTTCGATGTGTCTGTTTATGTCTCTGCTGCGTACGTTAGAATGGGTCGAACGGCTGTTTTGCATATTCTTATTTTACTTTCAATGTTGAGATATGTGTTACGCCATCTAATGTCTTGTATACAGCCTGATATTCGAAATGATTTCATAGCTTGTGTTTGTACTTCATGTTGCAAATCACCGTTGCTGGTTATGTCCTCTTCCAGGTATGTGAACTGCCTGACCTGTTCTACTACTTTTCCCTCTATTTATAGTTTGCACCTGACTGGCTCTTTGGATATTACGAGGCATTTAGTTTTGCTTGTATTTATAAGCATATTTAATTGTTTGGCTTCTTGGTTAAAAGCGTGGAGAAGTCAAGTCTCTGTAGGTCGTCTTCCGAATCAGCGATTAGTGCAGCGTCGTCAGCGTAGCAGACAGTATCATTTTATAACCTGCTGAGCTCCTGGAAGTTTCTCTGTTATTTTATCCATAACCAGATTAAATATAAAGGGGCTGAGGACGTCACCTTACCTTGTTCCTCTGTTTATTTTTATGGTTTCAGATGTGAGGTTTCCTATTCTGATGTTTGTTGTGCAGTGTTGGCTTACGTCGGAAATTAGTTGGATTGGTGGTGGGTTAACTCCTTTTTCTCTCTCATGATTTTGATAACGACAGTGAGTCGAACTCGATCAAAATCCTTGGTATTATCGACAAAGCATATGTAGGCAGGTTTATTATATTCTCTAGATTTCTCAGCAATTTGTCTGACTATAAAATGGCATTGATGTTTGATCTGTTTTTACGGAAGCCTTCTAGTATTAGTTTAGTGAATGTCTAGAGCATGCTGTTAAGAAAAGTGATGCAACGGTAATTTTCCATCGCTTGTCCTCCGATATGATTACATTGTAGTTTCTGAATCACCATACCCATCGATACGTTTTTAAAGCATAAAATTTTTTACCTTCAACCCGAGCCTGCTATCGCACCTCGATGCTTACTCATTCTGTTTTCTGTATCCATCGAATACGTTGAAAAAACGTGCTGTGTTTGTGTTTGTGAAATAAAATGTCGAAAAGAAGGGAAAATATATTGTCCAGTTCCCCAACTAAGTGTTAATAAATTGTCTATATAGAACTAGGCTGGGGCCTAATATTTACGAACAAATATCTACGTACAATAATACAATGTACAGTTGATAAGTTGTATTGAGGTTTACGCTAAGCTCACTAATTACAACTAGACTATTTTAAATAATTAGAATAATTAAAAAACCTTGCATATAAGCCGAGGGCTTATTGAATTCATATTCATGCAGGTTTTCAGTAAGGCACAATACGTTGCTCAACCGAGAGAAATAGAGAATAAGCCGAGGGCTTCGCAATACAAAAAATTCTTATTATCATTCTTATTATAAATTATTAATTGGTTAAGCCTATGGTCGAGGACCTAACTATTCGACTTCCCCACAAAGAGTTGGTTAGATTGAGTTAGATAGTGCATA